>LUCH01004423.1:8993-50770 GCA_013368495.1 Paragonimus heterotremus | reverse complement strand
TGCGATCAATTGTGAGTGATGTTCAATTTGAAATTAACCAAATCCCCGACTACTCATGTGTAAATCGTCTGAAACCCCATGTCCCTGTAACCCGATTAACACGTTATCACATACCTGTCACATGATTCATGTAAACACAACGCACACACCCACACAGACAAACCCATCACCACCCAGTTAGACAGTCATCCACATTTTGCATGACTATTGACGTTGCGTATAACCATATCCCTGTTATATATGTAAGTCCAATTAATCGCTTGTAATTGTATATGTCTGATGAGAATTACCGAAAACAGCTGTTTGCAACCTTGACTTTTATGAATACTCTGGATATAATGACAAAACAGATTGATGTATCTATTGTCATCTGGAGGTGTTAGAAAATAACTGTAATGTCTACAGCTTGGTAAAACGAGTGATACCATTCACGCTGCTGGAACATTGTTGACAGGCATGAGCTTTCGAATGAGAGAATTGAAAGTATCAGAGTGCTAATAATTGAACTACCGTAGAGATTTTGCATACTGCTTCAGAACTTGATGGTATCTTCATTTTTAACAACAGACGGTTACACAGATTCAAAAACATGTCTCACGAAGTTTATCGTCCGTGGAAATGACGCACACTTGGGAATACAAAATCTCAAGATGTTTCTGCTATTCCACAATCCTACCTACCACAATATGTCAATCACTTTACACAGTTAATATTGACTTCCCTCCACTCAACCCTATATTCCAGCTACTGCCATTCAATGTTAGCCTAGACCACTTGTTTGTAAGGTATAACAGGTGGATGCTACTCCAGTAGTTGGTTGATCTAACCGGTCGACACCAACCCACGGACTGAAATACTTATGGTTTTGTTCTGTAGCTTGGGGTGACACGAGTTCATTGATAATCACTGGTTGTTAGCGCTATACGGATGTTTGTTTGCACGATTCCATGGCGATTCCCGCGAAAATATTCCGAGACTTCAGCGACCACATTGAAACTGTTGGCGTTGCACTCATCAATACTTCTGCTTTTTATAAGGCATATTGACTGTTTGGTAGTGGATAATCAGATCCAGATCGGACAAGTGACGTAAACCTTATAAATTGTACGACTGTTGACAATGAACTGGTGTTATTCTACACTTCTGAAGGATCTCGTCAGGAAATCGGACCAAGTGAGCAGCAGAAGTGTTGGAGTGTTTCTCCAAATGTTCTGGCTGATACACCTTGAGGGATGTCGATAATGCATTTATCAAACTAATGTACTTCACTTCTCAAACGAGTCAATAGGAAGTACGTTTGACTATTTTTTCCAAGTGAGTGTGAGTAACCGAACGGACGTTAAGTTGTGTTCTTTCTCCGTAGATGCGAGGCATAGATTTTTCCTTTCACTGGTCGCGAAGTCAATAGTATTTTGTCCCAAGAATTGCTCCGATGGACCTGTTCTCAGCACCTGCACTGGTTACTACCTCGTCTTCACGTTCTACCACTTTTTCTTAAAAAAGGAAGATATTACGACAATGGAAAATTGTGTGCGCATGCTTAATCGCAGTATTTTTTGGGTTCCACGTTGTATTTCATCCGAGATCTGACTGAGTGACTATTCATGTACAAATAATGCATGTAGGATGACAGTGTGTGTATCTACGTTAAAGGTTCTCTTTATGCACGGCCGATAACACAGACCGACGACCACTGATTCCCTGTTTGTTATGGGGGAGTGTGTGCTCATGTCCACATCTGTACACGTATTCACTCAGCTGGTACCACATAACATGCCAACCATCTGTTGGACGAGTTTATTCATTGCATTCTGATTTACGTGAACGATGCATATGCATGATGTTTGTTGGGGACTGTGTGTTCATTTTATGTTTGGAGTGTACGTTGTGTTCCTCCATTCATCTGCAGATTGTCCCCGATTCAGACCGTCTCAGATGGCGGTTTGTTCTTCGCTTTCATGTGGTGACAGTCACATCGTAATTAGATAGAAATAATGTAATTCTTGTTGACTGTAGCTGATGTATGGGTTTATCACAGAACCCAAAAGTCGTAAGGTTAGGTTTAACAAAGAAAATAGTTTCGTTCTGTTTATCAGTATTAACTACTGGTGTAATTTCTGATCCGTTCCTTTTAATCGCTTTCTAATTTCAGTTAGTCTGCGTCCGGTAGAAATCAAATTTTAAACTGCGTGGCATTGTCGATGTGTCTGGTGCATCATGTACACATCGCTGGGGCATGACAATTATTGTTATTGTGACTTCCTGCCCTGCACCACTGATAACAGGTGGGTAGCATGATTTTGACGGCAACGACAATTAGTCTCTGTTTGCATAGCCTCCCTACAACGACCACATATAGAGAACACTAAAATCGGTCGCTTTAAGAGTATACCTCACAAGGCGGAACAATATTTTTGACCATGTTTCAGCTGTATGCCATTATTCGTAGTGAGAGTACTCATAACAGAAACGGTTAATGTACTTTAGGGTAACTTGTGGTCAAATTTATTTTCTCAGATCGTCATGGTGTGTTTTACTTGCCGGCCGTCTCTTATGAAGCACGTAACTAAACAGTACTGGGGCTGTCAACCCATGGAAACAGGTAGATATGTCTTTCCAGTGCAGATAATCTTAGATTGCTCGCTACTTGGTATGCCTATGTCGGACACTGATATATCTTTGCTTCTACGATCTACAGATATACTCGACTCTTAAAGTTGTGATACACTTGTCTGTGTTAGTGTAGGATCCTCCGTTCATTCCGGAAACCACATTCCGCTGACGTTGTATTGAATATTTCCTCCCTGAAGACACTCAATATCTGTACTTCACTGGTCTTCAGGTAACAGGTGTGCGCTTCGTAAGGTTCTCACTTGTATTCATGCTAAATGCATCCATTTTTCTGTTCTGTCTGACATTACTTGATTGCAAACAACTTTGCTATGCTGTGGTGCAGCCACAACCATGGATGAACGGTGGATAACCGAGCGTTGCATCATAGCCAAATCCTGTTCGCTCCTCCAGTCGTTAAGTTCAATTGAAGTGGGCTACACATGGCACCTTGTGCGTGCAAGTCTGTAGAACGATAACTTCAAAGTCTAACGTTGTAGGACAAGACGGAATCGGACGCTCCAAGCTTAATTGGTTCTTCAAGATGTACATGAATCTCTAGAGTGCTACCTTTCTTGAGAAGTTTTCCATCTTTTTATTCACACACTGTTCCAACCGAATCGAATGTGGACTCTAATTCTACAATGCTAAACCTAGAAGAAAATGTTTTAACAATAATCGTACATGGGTTGCACATTGAGTAACCGGTTGCTATGCGAGTTTTTCACATAATTTACATAGTCTCTCCCCAGTGGTCGCTACAAAAGGACAGGCCTTATGACATCCAAATGCTACATCTAAGATGCTTCAGTTAAAGGGATCTCGTCCGCCAGTTACACCAAATCTGCAGATCAGATTATCTTGAAGAAAGAAAAATAACCGGAACATTCATTCTTTCGGTTTTGTGTATTACGATTCAACCGAGAATGTATTCTCAAGTTCAGCATACGTGCTGAGGCAGGAGCTGTTGTTATTTTCACGTTTGAAGCATTTTAGAAGTTCAACGAACAGACACCAAGAGACTGCCTGTCTGTTAGGTATTTAGGTTTATGGTTAAATTTCCAAATGTTCCCAACTAACCTCTAGTCACTTTTGACCAAATTAGGTAGCGTGAATTATCTATGTGATCATAAACGGGTAGCTGATTTTTGTTCGGTTTTTGTTCCATCGTCATGTTGTGAAGTCTTATGGGAATCTTTACTCGAGTTTGTGAGTAGTGCGTGACAAAAGCTACACGGAAGTACGTTCTAGCACGAAACAGTTCAATTACTCGAACTGTTGTTAACATTTGTTCAATGTTCTTGTAAGTAGTGTTTCGTTGTTATTCGTGATACTATCTACTGCCACTACTCATAGAATTGATTTTAGTACCTCAGAGTAATCTGCTGCATTTTTAGAACATTGAATATCTTTTGTTCCCTAGGTTTTGTAATGCTTACTGAACCACATGTGACTTTAGGAACTATCTGAAGTTATAAGTTGTATTCCTGAAAATGGCAGGAGCTGTTTTCTAAATTACAGCCAAGTGTCTAGCGTCACAACAGTAGAGCTTATGATCTTTTGAAAGTATTCTTCATTCCAACTTGCCGGCATTAGTTTTACTCTCTGTTGTATCAATTTCTTCGGTATACTAACGTAACCTGAAGGTAAAACACAATTGAACACCATACACATCACGCTTGATACAAGCTGGAGACGTTTATATTTTCACATAATCCATACGGGTAAGGAAGACTTGTGATTTACACGACATTGATAAATTTAGAAAAACTGGAAGGTCTCATTTCATTTGAACTGGTATATCTTGACGTACTTTGGGTTGTGATTTGCGGACGGGATTCGACAGTTGCTTACTTTCTTTAACTAGTTGTTCTTTCATTCGGTAATTCTATACTTCTCTGTTACTTTTATCCCGGCCGGGGAATTTCGTGATTTCAGTCAAATGTCAAGTGAAGATCGGAACCGGGGCTCACAGTGACCCGGGCAGTAAATTCATTTCTTCGGTAACGCGGGCGATGCGAAAACGATAATGTTCTATGATAACGGTTTTCCAGATTTTGTGAGCCGATTTTTCACAGTGTTTCGTTTTGTGTTAAGAACAGTCGACCGCAAAGAGTGAGAAATAGGACTGGCACGAGTGGAAAAAAAAGAAACGCATTGAATTGTAGAAGGCAGTTCACCAAACCCTGCTTTCTTTCCACGGACTAGCAACATGTTTTTACAGTCAAGAGAGATGCTGTCTTGAAAGACCCGAAAAACAAAAGATTGACTGCAAAGCAGTCCAGCTACTTGGAGGTATATGATGCTGGTGACACTGTTACTGCAGTTATCGCTGCCGAACAACTGCTTCCTCATACATTCACTACTAGAAGTAAGTACCGTAGAAAAAAGATTGAAGCGTCCAGATTTAAAAGACGAGACTGAAGGAGGCAGAAACCGGAAAAGAGACGGGAAGACATTGAAACTGTTGCTAGCAGACACGAACTTTCAACTAATGTAAAATGCAATAGGAGCTGTAAAGCTTTGTAACCTCACTGTGAAAGCAGAGAACAAGACAGAATGGTTGTTGTACATACCGCCTTAGTCGATTCATTTAGAAGGAAGTTCCTCTGAGAGGCCATGTTAAATACTAAACAGTCTTTAGTTAAATTTATTCCGGCAATCTTCTTCCGGACAGTATTTGATTTCATTCCAACTATATATTGTATAATCTGATATGCGCTTCAATAAAAACCTTCATCGCATTCCACGACACAAATTGGCAAAATAATTGAGATTGAATGTTTGTCTCGTTAACCTTTGTCTGTGTTTCGAAATGCGTAGGTTTGTAAACTTTTAAAATGGAAACTCTTAAACTGTTCCAAGTATTTGAATTTTGAAAGGACGACGGTGTGCAAACTCGATTGTAACCGGGTTAGTATTGTGCTCATCACCAGCCCGGTATTAGAAATAATGTCGACTAACCTTCAGACGACCGTACGTTCTAGCTCTGGTTACTTTGAATGTCCCGCTGTATAAGTTAGGGCGGTAGTATTTGATGGCACTGGTCGTTTGTTCTGAACGTTGAACCAATAATGTGGTTTATTAATAAGGAGCAAAGACACATCGTGAACTAGTAGTTCTGCATCTGAAAAGGGAGATTATTCATTTTCAAGTCAGACAAAATTGTCCGTGTTAATGTACACAAAACGAGACGGGGAATACTGATAAGAGTTGATCAGGGTGACTTGACGATACCAACAGTTTGACCAGTTTGACTGTTATCTCGTAGTGCGTGTCTTTTCGTTCGTTTATGTCTCTCATCTATTGTTGAAACTTGCGTTGTAATCAACACTATGTGAGATCAGCTTGTGCTGTGGCCTCCTTGATTGTCTGATCCCCAATCGGCCTTCTTTTCTCCAGATAGTCGTCCCCCATACAAGAGGATGATGATCAATCGTGTGTGGCCTTCCCAATGACTTATATGTAAACATTTAGCCGCTGGATTATAAATCTATAATGATCGAGTTTATCATGGCTTTTATCACATGGTTACACACGGGGCTGCAAGCAGCTCAAGCAAATGTGAACAGGAACTTGCGAAACGTCAAAAACATTCACACAAAACCTGAATAATCAGAGGTTTTGAGTTGAGCACGGAAGTACCACCTAATCACTGTAATAGTAAATGCTTATCTAGTCAACCAACAGCATTGAAATTGTTTTGTGAAACTTAACATTCCCAAGTGAGTGTGTTCACTGTATCCGATCAAACATGAACAGATTACCCAGCTTGTTTTCGAATTGTGCAGCTATATTTTTCTCGTAAACTGACAGCTTGTGTTACCGCGTATCCGTTTGCTAACGACAATCGTACTTCATTGGGCTCAGCTGGTGTAATCCAACCCACGGTGTATTGTACTCTAATCTTTCTAAGAGTTCACGAACGTCCCCCCTTTTGTCTCTCCCTCCTGATGGCTTGTTTTGGGATGTGTTCAACATAAGGACTAGTCAAGAGGAGCGCCCAGATGTCTATCAAAGTTAAGTGATTGGTAAACCATGAACAAACACTTCGATAGTGACATGTGATTTACCGCATTAATAATCTACTGCACTTTAAAATAAACTTGTGTAAATGAGTGACACTCTGAATGTTTTTGTCACATGTGTTTAGGCCGATGGTGCTGAGGTTCGTGAATAAAAGCGGATACACTTCTGCTCGCTTAACTTTTAAGGTCACATTTTTTCTGTCCAACGGATTAACTTGATTTTTTCGTGTAATCACGGGTGATATGTTTGGTTATTACTCCCATATCTCACTCCTAGAGGACTTCTACTTTTTTTTACTATGCGGTACTCCGAGCACTACCGCGATTAGACTAACTGAATAGCGACAGGGAAACTTCTGCAACCACTAGTTGTGAGACGTGTTCAGGTTGTTCCAGTAGACCTGGTTTAGTCTATGTTAACCTCGTTAGGGTCTCTGAATTTTTGGTCAACAACGAAGGACGTTTCAAACTGTCAAATGTGTGTCATTGAAATGATTGCAAAGACTGGTTTTTGTTCTATGTGATAACGCAGTAGCTACAGTGCAGCAGTTGTGTCTTCAATTTCTGCACCACGATGATCGATGACGTGCTAAGTGCTATCCCTACCACAATATTTCCTGCCACTTAGGAGCGAAGCGCTATCGTTTGTCAGTCGAAGGCGATTTTGTGATGATTTGTGTTGGGTCGTAAATGAAATCCCACTGTTGTTGATCGATCAATTTGGATCCTTAAATGACTGAATAATTTGTAAGCTCCATAGTAGCTGCAAAAAATGTTTATTATCACAAATCAAAGCGGGCGTAGTCAAGGCAACTGGAGTTCAAACCTGTAGCTGTATAATTATTAGACGTCGTCAGTGCTAACAAGCTAGCTCCAATCGATTGGAGTTAACAGGACATTTACTGTGTCAACTCTGTAGGCGATCGGGCAACCTGATCATTACTTACAAGTGAAAGTGGTTGAGCGTTCACATATGATAATTCGGTCGTGCATAATGTGAGGTCAATGGCGTAGTGGTAAACACAGTTGCCTCATGATCAGCGTGGCCGGAGTTCTAGTCCCGGCAGTGGCATGGATATGCTCTACTGATGAGCTCTAATGGGAGCGAAACTCGAATATAGTGCTTTTCTTCGAAAGGAGCCAACTGGAAAGTCTATGGAAATACAACAGCTGCGATCATTCATAATTGTATGTCCACTCTGTACCTTTTCCCCCCTCATATTACGCAACTCTACTCAACGAAACGCACATATGAACCACACAGCCGTTTACATTAATTGAGTTAGTCAGTCTGACTTATCAGCTCGTTAGTCAATGGGCCGGTAAAAGTGAGTTCAGTCAAATTTTAACAAAAGCTATTGTGTTCATTGCGTTCTTCTTCCGTATTCTTATTCCCGAATTAGATCTGGAGTTAATTTCTGTAGTACAACGTTAACTCTACTGTAAATCTTCCTAGTTCAAGATCTTTGTGTGATTTTAAGAGCAAGCCAGTTTGCAGCAAACAATAAACTGAGTTCAACCACTCGGTCAGTAAGGTAGTACAGACTATTCATAAAGTGAAAATTCCTGGTCTACATAATCAGACAATAGATGGCCGTTCTAAAAGCGAGGACATACCTATCTTAATCCCTTCTGGGACTGTGATAGAAACTTCTGCGTGTACCGACTAACCACAAGTGGCTGATCGACATCAGCCTATGAAAACGATGCACGAAACAACTAAGGAAGGTGATATGGTATCTGTTTGAACCTCTTAAGACATTCAAAAATTCCTGTTTACTACACTGAAGTTGATAGCATGGAGAACGAAGGGGATGGATGCGACATTCAGAAATGTCTGTTCTTTAGACAAAACGCAAACGCTTTTCCTAATACTGGAACAGAGTAGGTGCATATCACAAAATTGAAATGTTCGTTTCAAATACTTCAAATACTCCTTTGTGATTAAATCGCAAATTATGTATTGTCACATTTCGCCTGAATTCAACTAGTCTAATTCTTTTTCAGAATGACAACTGCTCTCGATAGTTTACTCTTGCATCTACCAAGATAATTTACAGCGAACCGGCTGTTCAAATAATTTGATCGCTTAGAGTGAAATGTCTTCACTCGTCATGCATTTTACTGACCAAGTGGTCAGAAACAATGAATCACGAAATTTTTGCCAACACGTTATGCCAGTGACTACAACCGGAATGATGGACAACAACTTGGACATTGTTTGGTATCCTCAGCATCAGGCATGTCTATAAATATGTGCCAGATGGTAGTCTAAACACTTACTAGATCGTGTCACTGGGGTTGCAGAAAAGTAGGCCGATTATCTTCCTTAGCTATGGTGTTTCCAGTTCTCATGAACTGAAATCAACCTTTTTTTCGTTGACTTACAAACAACCAAGTGTAGTGAGCATGAGCGACCGTAATATATCACTCACACGACTACTAGTCAGTAGCGGGACCAGAGCATATATTTTGAAATCGAAGTAGCCGCAAGAAAAATACGGTAAGAAATATCGGAGTGCAGCATCGCCAAAAATAGTCCTTGTTACGTCTGGCGTCTGTGGCAACCGAGAACGGTCTAGGCCGAGTACTGTATACAAACGAGTGTTTTTGTTTGTGGTTCTGTTTAAGCGCTTAACCCGTATGTTGCTTTCTGGAATAAATAACCCCCTTACCATCCGCGTTCCTGGCTCACAACACAAGTACCACCCACAATCTCAGAAACTGTCGATCACTTTCAGCTTTTGAGGAAAAAAACGAAAATCTAACAGTCCCGGTGATCACGACTCCGTGGTTTAGTGTCTAAGCTATCGGATGACGCTTGTTCAATAATCATGGTTCAAATTACCAGTGATCCTAGTGGTGTTGGAATCCAACAAGGTCCGAATAACTGTCCATCACTTTACAAGCGTCCACTGGGACCAACTGCTTGCAAAAGCCCCACGATCATTTCTGTAGCTACGGTACATGATTGTAAGTTTGCAAACGAACTATATCTAACTGGTTTATTTAGGTTTATGAGAGAAGGAAATGCAACAAATTGGGGAAGTTAACCACAAAATATTATGTGGATGGTTTTCCTACAAATAGTTACGACGGTCCTTTGCAGATACCCACTGATCGTTCATACCCATACGACAAGTTGTGTCTTCAACATCATGTACTGTTGATATATGTAGTTGATTCGATTTGTGCTTTTCAGTAAACCACAATGAAACCGATTGCTTTGATTCACTTTTGGTCAGTTTTCAATAAATTTGTAGTGTTTGGTTGATTAATTCCGAAACAACGTTATATTTCTACCGAATCTTGATACTTATTACCCTCTTGTTGATAAGTCATTCGTTTGTATGGTATGTTCTGGTTGCTTGGGCAAAATCTGACGGTCGGTTGTTTGTGCGTTGCCATTAACTACGGTCGCTATATGCAGTAAAAAATGTTGCTGCCTACCTTTGCATGTTTAAATTACAAAGCATCACACACGTTTTACTTTCACGTTTCAAACTTTTTCCCTCTAGTCTGAAACATTTTTAAAAGTGGATGTTCGCCTACTTAGACTGTTTGAGACACGTGATAAAGTTGCACACTTTGATTACGTGTTCCGAATTGTCCATAATGATAATGAATTATTGATCATACGGTCCTGTTCACTCTGTTGAACGTCTGCAGAACACAGACGTCCGAATGTACATAGTGAGGTTGGAAGTGTTACTTTAATGTAGTTACATAAAAGCTGGTACTACACGGTCATGATGCCCCACACAGGGCTTTCAGAATTGTGTCTAGAGTAATCAGGTCATACTTTCACATGATACACTTCAAATGCGTCTTCATCCTAAACTACAGTGGTGAAGGCGACTGGAACATGACATAAGACTATTCCACTTGCTTATGCAGCACAGTGATCAAACTTTGAGCCTCATATTTTAGCCCAGTAAATTTTATCCTTCCGCGATCCATTAGCAACTGCATCGTTATGTTCAGCAAACGCAAAAACCACAGCCAATCGATTTAAATGGTTTACCGTAAGATCGTTCATATCCAAGGAGGGTGAGTTGCATCCTTGGAGTCATGACTGACCTGTCGAAAGGACGCCTGTGCACGTTAGTCACTACAAGTGGCTTGTGCTGCATCACTTGTGGTTTTACTCCCATACTCCGTATTCAGCGTAAACCAAAAATAACAAGACCGAGAAACGTGTGGGTGGTGAGTATGTAGCTCTACAGTCCAATAAGTTGTAATCAAGTGAATGATAAGCCAAGATGATTGTGACATTCGTATCACCGGATCGATTCCACTACAATCACATATTCGGTCAAATGGTCTGATTCCCAATCAGGGTAGGAGAATTTGTGAACACCAAAAAATGTTTGTCGAGGAGATAAAAGCTAAACAACGACGGCCTTCGACATATGCAGCAGTCAATGATCATAAAAGGCCGTCAGGCAGAGGGTAACTCAGCTGCAGCGACCACATGAAGTAATCGAGACGTTTGAACAAACCGAACAGTGAGTGGTCAAAAACCAAACGATTAGTTGAGAAGGAGCAACAACTCATAGGCATTCGATTAGATTGGCTAACAACAATAGTAAAGATCCATTCACGCAATCTAAAATCTGTCTCTGAACGTGTGAATTATAAGACTGCCGATTTAATTCCAAGAAGTAACCTTTGTTTTTGCTTGTAGGTGTGCACGATCTTTAGGATGATGGTAACCCCACCTTGAGTTAAGAATTGTTGCACGATTCGCTCGCCAGCGTCGTTAGGAAATGGACCCTCTAATACTCCTTTGAGATCGGTTCTTGCACGTGCATCAGTAAGGACTGACCTGAAATAGGTTCACTACGGGTCTTGTAGGGCTGGTCGACGAAGTGTTGGCAGCGTTCAGCCATCACTCTTAAGTTACAACGTCGTGGGTCCCTGGCATTCCTCTTGTTTCTTAGTGGTGTCCAGTGAATATTCCAGCCAGTCCCTAATTTTTCGAATGAACCGTCTGTTCCGCAGACGGTCTGATGTGACCAGTCTGCCGGGTCTAAAGTGTTAAACAAATAAAACCTCATACAATACTGCATGTCAGCGGCTTCGAATTCGGATGGGTGGCATACAGTCTGTATATCACAGTGTTGTATAACAAATAGCTCCGTTTGTGAGTAGCTTTTTGTGTATATTCGGGAACTAAGGGACGAGTTTCAACGCCAGGAAGACAGGGGACCATACGCGACTGTTGGAACAGTGTATATACATTATGAGGAATGTGAGAGCGTACTGTTGCCCAGTGTAGGTGGATACACGTGAGCCATGCAAAGTGAGTGTACGCGTTCGTTGCCCTATGTTTTAACATAACATGTGCGGGATTTCATGCAATGAACAACTTTTCACTGCAGGAGTCTTTTGAGATCGCAATAATTCGTACCGTGATGAACGCAAGGATGAAGTACTCTTGCAGCAGCCATGCGAAAATGGAGACGGTCGGATGTTCCCGGAGGACTTCGAGGACGTGACCAGTGGTTGAAGTCCAAACGTGCCGAGGGAAGCTGGATTCCCTGTGGACACTGATGGAGGGCAGTGGGAAGACGGTGCTGGAGGTCATTGCAAAGATAGAATGGGTGGCTGCGATGGAGGCGCTGGTTGCTGCGTTTGGCAGCCCAGCCGATCGCCAGGAGGCCGTGCTGAGAGTCAAGGCGGCTAGGTTTGACTAAGGAGAGGATCTCTCTGTATTCGCTGTCACTCTGCAGGTATCACTGGACAGGACACCACCAAAACTGGGTCGAGAATCATGACAGCAGATGGTGGTGTAGCAATTTACTGAAGGTCTCCCGATAGCGGTTCATGACCAAGTTCGTATCTCCCATGTCACCAGAAGGATGGACCTTGACGAACTTGCGAAGGTGACGCAGGAGTTGGGAGTTGTACCCGTGGCCTCGGTGGATGCGGAAGACAATACGGACAAGGAGACAGTGGAAGAAATACAGAAGATAATGGAGCAACTTGCAGAGGATGTGGCTGTACGGAGAACAGCATCACGAGGGAACGATCGACTAGGAAGCTGCTTCAGCTGTGATGAGAAAGGACATTGGAAGAAGGATTGCGCAGCCCGGCAGTTTAGTAAGTCTGAAACAGTGTTTCGTGATTGTTCTTTTTGTTGGGCAGGCCAACTAGTAATGAGAGCGACTGAGATGTGACCGTACATATAAGGGTTAAAATTGACGGGGAGATAGAACTGTGCTCAGTCGATACGAAGGCGGCTATTTCGCCGATTGTTCTTGCAGGGAAGCGAAACCGACATTTATGATTATCAGGATATTTAGAGGTCTGAAACTGTTAGTTGCTGGTACGAAAGAATGGCCATGGTAGCCATATCGTGAAGCACGGTTTCACTGTGTCCTCAGAAACTAGACAAATGATCTTTGAAACTGATTTCCTTGCAGCAACAGATGCCATGATTGACCTGAATCCTATAAAGCTGTCAACAAGGTATGGTTTCCTGACACTCACAGGACAGCAACAGAACAGCGTCAACCAAGTACGCAAGGCTAATACTCCCACTCCACGGTCGAGAAATATGAGGAAGTATTTACGAACGACGATGATCCGTATGGATTCTGCAACTGAACTGGACATGAAATACCAGCAATTGGAAAATTTCAACCTCAAATACCCCGTAGGATACCAGTCCACCTTAAAATGAAGTCAAAAAAGAATAATATAAAACATGCTGGTTAAGGATGTCATCGAAGAGGTCAACAGTCCATATAACCCTTTTGTTCTGTTGATGAAGTCCATTGGGAAATACTGCTTTTGGGTTGGTTTTAGACGATTGAATGAGGTAACACAGAACACGGTTGTGCCAATACCACTCATTGCCAATATTTTTGATAAGATGCAACGGGTAAAGTTGTTCACGGTGTTGAACTTAGGCTCCGTGTACTGACAGATATCAATCAAACTCACGGATCGTGAGAGAACTGCATTCATGATGAGCGAAAATCAGTAGCAATTCAAGCGCATGCCGTCTGACTTATTCAGGACACCGTTCACATTTCGACGCCTGGTGAATAGGTTGGTGAAACGACTGGATGTGGAGATGACGTTGTGATGTGCAGTAATGCAGAATCGGAACAAGCTGCTAACCCAGATGATGTCTTGAGAGGAATTAAGAACTCCGGACTCCGAATTAATGCCGATCAATCACAGTTCGAACGGCAATCGGTAGTGTTACTGGAACACAAGGCGGGTCAAAGTGAACTTAAACCCCTGCTAGATAAAATACTGACAACTGGAGAGGCCGTAGCTCCGAATTCGAAGCGGACGCTGAGACACTTTCTGGGTCGAACAGGGTGCTACAGTCGGTTCGTGAAACATTTTAACTCAATTACATCACCATTGCACGAACTTCATCGAAAAGACAAGCAATCTGAATGGACCAACGGTGCCCAGAGGGAGTTCACGCGAGTGCAACAAGAAGTGAACGAACAACCTTGGAATACCAAAGGAAAGCTAATCGTAGCAGCAGACGCCAGTGACCGTGACATTAGGGCAGTGCTCTAGCTTAGGGAAGGAGTAATTGAATATGCCAGCAGAGTCCTGACTCCAACGGAGTAGAAGTATTCAACTACTGAAAAGGAACGTTTGACAATCGTCTTGGCACTGGGCAAGTGGAGGCCGTACCTGTTAGGCCAACAGTTCCACGTGGAGACGGATCACAAACCTCTAGAGTGGAACAGTACTGCGAGGGATCCGAGAGGCAAGTTAGCCCGATGGGCATTGCGTTTACACGAAGATGACTTTACAATCTGTCATGTGCCTGGTTTGAGCAATCGCGTCACCGATTTTCTTCCTTGACCGCAGATAGACGACAAACTCCCCAAAGTGACCTTTGGAGTCAATGACTTAGTAATGGAGTAGGACCCACAAACACTAGTGCGTCTACAACGTCAGGACAAGGTCCTCCAGAAGGTGATTGACGCTCTGGCGAGAAGCGTGGGGATCCCAACAAATACTAAGGATGAAGAGCTGAAAATAATCGCTTCTCAATGAAGAAGAGTTGACGTAAACAGTGCGGGCGTATTGATGTGGCAACGTGGCGTTGGGCGCTCTTACTTGGTAGTCATCCCGAGACAACTGAGGAGGAAACTGGTAGTAAACTGCATTGAAATGATACACACCGAAAGCACCATGACATACGATCTGCTGCAACAAAGAGCGTATTGGCTAAAGATGAAAGGTGATGTGAGGCTTACTTGCATGCCTACACAGTGTCCGTTAATGAAAGGCGACAGTGGGGCAGCCCAGCACTCTTACAGCCAATGCCGGTCTCCGAAATCGGTGAACTCTGGTCGATGGATCTTATGGGCCCATTTCCACTGAGCGCCCGCGGTAACCAGTATGTTCTGGTCATGACAGAACATTTTATCCATTGGATTGAAGCAACTGGCGCTCCGGACCAAAATGACATCTATGGTGGGAAACACGGGATGAAGCATATTGTAGCGAACAACGGCGTATCAAAGGCGATCTTCACGGCTCAGAGACCATGATTTCAAAGCGAGTGATTTAGAACACGCACAAAATACGTGGGAATCAAGCACATTCGAATGACATCATATCATTCGAATAGATCAACGGAACGTAACAACCACACTGCCCAGGAATGGCTATCAGCTATGGGGGGCGGCTGGGAGTCTGCGTCACCACTGATGTTATTGGACCACCGTACATCTGTTCAACCGAGCACGAAGAAATATCCATTTCGTTTGATGTACGGTACAATATCTCGACTTCCGTTGGATCAAGACACTGGAGTGTGACTACAGCTCAGCGATTCCACGGTTAATTTTATATGAGACAGGGACAGTCATCAGTCCCAGGGTAGAGAAACTGCGTGAGTCAACGGTTTGTGCCCTGTGTTGGCATAAAATGTTGGCTGTTATTGAGTCCAGCTAGTTGCATGAAATTGGACAACACATTGTCCGAAAAATGGGTCTAACTGAGGTATCCTAAATTTCAAAGGCACACGATGAACCTACTTGTTTACAGCTCCTCGGATTGTTTTTAACCAGTCACCTGGAAACAGTTCATAATCATACTTATCGTCAAAGATGGATGCAGAAGTGACCCAGCGAACTATTGTCAAACAACTTTCTTTTTTCCAGCGATCTCCAGACTAGTGGAAAGTTTGCTGGGTTACTCTGTTCTGGTGAGAGTTGAAGACCTCTATCTTATCACGAAGGAACAGCAAGGCTTCCGTAGTGGATACTCATGCGTCATGAATCTGTTGATCTCTCAGGACTAATGGACAAAGACCATCGAAGCAGGACTGACTACTGACATATTGTATTCTGAGATTTTCAAAGCCTGTGACAGGATTGATTACTCCACGTTTCTAGAAAAATTCCATAAATTGAGTCTAATTAAACGTCCACTTAAATAGCCTGCAAATTATTTTACTGTAAGTGGGTTCAACGTCAAACTGAGCAAACAGTCCCCAAAATGATTCCACACCAACAGCGACGTTCCACAAGGGACCATCTTAAGACTACTGTTGTTTTTCAACCATTCAGCGTAGTGAAGTTACCGGTGTTTCTCTACTCCAATGAAAAACTCCAGAGCGTTCCAGATCGTCTGAAAGGTGTGACAACCTAACAAAACGATGTGAACCTTCAAACCAGCGGTCCATAGGAAATAACTCGCCGATCAATATCAACAAATGTAAAGTCGTGTACAATAACCCTGGAAATAGCGCTAACCACTATCTTGAGGATACAAAGCTACTCATATCAGTATACAATTGAGGTACTGGAACTCTGATGACAGACAGTTTGAATTCGTCTACACTTTATGCAACTATGACTAAAACGGCGCAAATAACCCCGAACTTCTCAGTTAAAATTTATATAACCTTCCATCCACGGAATGTTTTCCACTGTGCTTGCCTCCACAGATGGAAACATGCATATCTGTCGTCCTTACGCTAGAAAACATTTGGCACTTACTTAAAGTGTTCAGAGACGGGCCATTAGAAAAATTACGGGGTTCAGGAAAATTCCCTACCCGGAAAGACAGGCAGAATTGGATCTAATCTCAATGAAATACAGACACCTCTTTTGTGACTTAATTCTCACTCACAAAATACTCCATACCTTGGATCATCCACTGGCACATTACCTCCGATTGAACCAGAATCAACTTCTAAGAGGTCACTTTTCTAATTTGGATTGTGGAATCGGCGGCTTATTTTACAGTCAGAACCACTTTGCATTTAAGGTCTGTTCATAGTGCCATTCTAGTCCAGTCCTACAGGCCATTATATGTGTGTACCTGAAGGAATGTTACTTCAGTGTGTATCAGTGTTCGTTGCTCGCATAACTGTACGACAGCAGCTTCAAAGAAGTTTCCATCCATATATTTCTGTTTGATTTTTCTCTACAGTTATAAGCTATCCCACTAAACAACACACACAGATAGAAAGGCACAAACAAAAAATCTTTCCTGTTGTTCTAACAACCAATGAACCTACACACTTAGGAACATTAAGATATTCAACCATATTTTTTCAATACTGTCTCTTTTACCGTACCGATCAGGTGGTAGGGTTGTGTTCTGTACAATTGATTTCAATCACTTTATACAAAATGATTTCCATAGAACCGGCCAGCGGTCGAGTTGCTATGAGCGTTGGATTGTAACAAACGAGGGCTGCTAAAACAAAAATCACTGTGTTCATTTTTTAACTGACGAGTGAAAACGTTGGAATGGAACAATAAATCGGAATTTTTAAACTGTATGATTGTTCAGATGGTTCTACGAAAATCCGACTTTCCGGGAGGAAAAAGAACGAGGCGTGGGGGAGGGATAGCCATTACTCTGAGCATCTTCCAGTGTTATGTGACTAACTTTACAGTGCGGTATATCAGAAAAAGATCATCTAGTGTACAGTAACTAATTTTTGTGCAATGGTTGTTCCAGATATACACTACTCGCCCAGAACTAAAATCTACGCAGTAGCGATTACGAAGTTGGTGAACAAATAAAATTGCAGTGTATTCGATATGTAATCAAAAACATATGCGCGGTCAACTAACTGACAAAATTTACTCACGAGTTACAATCACTGTTAACATTCCCTTATTGTCGCTTGATCACTACAGGTTTGTTGCGCAAAGACTTTCCCTAATCACTAAGGGATCAAACTACACTAAAGGTGTGTGAGCAAAGCACCTCTGAAGTGAAATACATGAAGAATTAATTACGAATGCAGTAGACTCTAATCTGTTCAAGTGTTCTACTACATCTGACCTCCTCAAGCCTGCCACCCAATCTTCAAAGATTTTCTTATGATAGCACCAGGCGCCTTACTGATGTCTTTTATTCACAATTACAAACTTCATAGTTGTCTTACTGAAATGGACATCATGATCGGTTCTTTATATCATATAATTACCACAATATTCCCAAACAACAGACGCATTCCGGGAGGAATAAGTATTCTTTCAACGGCAAAAAAACGATTCGTTCCATGAATCCGAATTATGCATGCTTGACACGATGAAATCGTCATACTTTCCGAAGAGGTCACAAATCATCATGGTTCATCAAGACTGTTCCTAGTATCTTATTACACTATAGGTTCTAAAGTATGAAGACAACCAGGGAGTGATACAACGTTGCAGTTTGCATGGACGAAGGCGTAATTACGAAATAATAAAGAATATATGTCAAGATAAACAGGATACTATGTACAAAAATAAAACCGCAACAGTTTATTTGGCATTATACCATTCCGAATTTGTTACCCTGGAACAGCATGACTGCACATGAGCTAGTACACTATCGATCTACCTACATTTAGAGTCTATCTACATAAAAACCGAGAAAGTGCGGACACCGTCTCATCCTGACTTAGGTCAGGAAGAAAAGTATTGGGGGGAGATTTACGCTTTAACGAACACTGCTGGCTTTGGTCATCGTTTGAACAAGTTACAAAAGTTTTCTAAACATGGTTTTGCAGCGGAACTTCTTTTATTCACATTACAATTGGAGTGAGTAGCCAGATCTGAAATCTATATATCTGATATGCCATGCTCACTCACATTTACAAAAGATAATTACTGAAGAGTATCACCAACAAATCCAAAATATCATTGGTTACAGCTCATCAGTAGTGCATATTCTTGTCACTGCCGAAACTAGAACTCCTGCTACGCCTTTATGAGGCAACCCTGTTGACCACTGTGCCATTGATCTCACGTTGGGCACGACTGGATTATCGTATGTGAACGCCCAACTATTTTCGCTTGTGAGTAATGATCACATTGTCCGATTGTCTCAAGGGAAGATACAATACCTGTCCTGTTGACTGCAATCGGTGATCCTTCGATTAGGACTTCTCACGAGGTTGAAACCACGGAAATCTTCAACTTACTTAGCAGTGCTTTGTTTACTAATTTCTTTTTTTTTCTCATACAAACTGAACATCACTCACAACTGACTGCAGCTGTCGCATTCCCATAGGCTTTATAGTATTCTGTTTATTGATACGTGGTTCCAATTATCTAGAAATATGAGGGGGGAGTCAAAAAGTAATGTAGGTATAATTACCAACACAGGAACATGTATTATACATCAAAGTTAAGCTGGTCCTCTGTGGATCATATCCCTACTTCTCAACATGGTCACCGTTACGCTCAATAGCAACGTTCCACCTTTGAATGAGCGCACGTATCCCTGCCTCGTAAAATTTTGTTGTCTATTCTTTGAGCCACTTCTTCACTGTGGTTTTCACTTTCTCGTCACTGGAATAATGTTTGCCTCTCAAACCCTCTTTCATGGGACCGAAGAGGTGATAGTCTGAAGGTACTAAATCTGGTGAGTATGGAGAATGCCGTAAACTTGTCCACCCGAATGAGGCGATTGTCTCCCCTTGTCCTGATGCTTGTGTGTGGTCGGCTACGCTCATAATTCTCACCTTTTCATCCTTCAAACGACGAACCCCCCTGCATACATTGCTATAATCTACAGTATTGTCCTCAAACACATTTGTTAATCGTCTGTGAATGTTCATGAATGTTCAACAAGGAATTCAATCACTGCTCTTTGTTTTTGACGCAACTCTATGGGGCAGCCATTTTGAATTCTCCTTGTGGGTCTAAGAACATTAAAAGTAAGAAACGAACCATTACATAACGTAAATGATATAATCATTTATAACTGGGGAAAACTCCAGGTAATTTTATGAAAAACTTCACCAGAATTAAAAACATTGGCACTACTTTTCGACTCCCCCTCCGAAAAATATAGCTTCGAGGTTTTGCGAAATTGACAGCTGTGTGGTCAGGCTTGAAACAGAACCAATCCACGGGATTAACGTAACAGTGGTGACAGCTTGCGGGTGTTGCGTACTAAAAATGCGATCGCTACAGAGGAAGTATTTTTTTTATAGAAAGTTCAGAATAAGATGTACACCATACTTGGTTTTAGGAATCATACCAAAATAGCATCGTCCAGTCTCTTGTCTTCTCTCCATAGCCTATGTAAATTGATAAGAGCCAGAGTACCTTACCTTTCCTTTCCAGCACAACTCGGAGACCAGAAATTTACATTGTTTTCTTGCAACAGAAGCGATTGCACACCTGAATTCAATAAAAAGATTTATTACAGCCGAAGTGTACTTCTGGAAAGCTCTATTGCAGAAGTGTGAACTGACCATGGTTCATGTTTTGTTTACGGCACAAATGGTTTCAGCTGCACTCAGTCCCCATTATATGTAGGACCAACGATGTTTTAAGAATATCCAGAAAGAAAATGGTTGGTATACGATTGCGGCTGAGACAGTGGACCGTGGCAGATTGCGGTTCGTCTTTAGGTAAACGTTCTCCACAAATCATACTGTCCTGTTGACTTTAAAATTCATCGATCATGTAACCCAGTTTCCGAGTTCCCAGCCACATGTCTAACAACGGTATCACCGATTCGTAGTCAGTTTCAATACTACACGCAAGTGCACCACACAAATCGGTGAGTCGCTTGCCAGTAGTTATTCTTCGGCAAGAGACAATTAGTAATGGCTGAACCTTATTTGATCTGGGAAGCTAGTAGAATATGGGAATCCGTGTGCGTTGCGGTTTCCTAATGGAAAGCTCAGGGTCTGACTGTCAAGTGGCTTACTACCGGTTACTAGACTCACGCTTCCCTTTGTTGAAAATGTAACTGAATCCACATGCTTACGAGGGACGACCTGGATGAATTAGAGAAAAGAACTGTTAAGACTGGACAAGAATGTAGTTACAGAAAATTATTATAGCACTATAAAATCTCATTCGCTGTCGTCTGTTATGTGAATTGATCTCTGGTTCTTGTAGGACGTACTATTGAGCCCTATCACATAGGGTGGTCGGACTTTTTAATGTCGAATATTTGTGTTGTGAACCAAGAACAGGTATCGCGCAAAGGATATTTATTCAGGAGACCAGTACATGGATTATGCGCTTCAACATGACAACAAAAAGACACTCATCTGCGTACGGTACTGGGTCCACGATTGCCATAGACGCCAATGCTCAGTTCCCTTATGTACCAAGAACCATTTCCTGTCATGCTGCACTCCAACGCTTCTGGTATTTTTCTCGCTGCTACTTCAGCGTCGAAATCCATGCTGCTGCCTCACTACTGAATAGTACTGATGTGAGTAGTATAGTACAATCGCTCGTCCTCAGTAGACTAGATTTCATAACATTCCCTAGCTAGCTTGTTCACCACATCCGGGCTACAGCAGAACGTCTGTAACTACTTATATTGCAAGAGAAAATATGAGAACGCGTGTCCAATATCGTTAATCCCAGTTAAGCGTTATGCTTACTGTGCAGGCCTTACAGTCGTCAGAGCTGAAATACAATTTACAGTCTGGATAATTATACGTGATACTGATTAACTCCAATAAATCAACAATCCAAGTCTATTGCTTTCATCAGAAGCGGACTAGCTGAACAGTTGAATAGAAAACGACAAGCAAAGACCAGTAGTGTTCAATTTGTAATGACGGAAATATCTATTTTCCAAATAATCACGACGACAAGAAGACCTACATTGCGAGATGCAAGCATTTCATTTATTCTCATCAGTCGATCACACTGAACATCCGGTTATATATATCACATAACTCAAAGGAATCCTTGTCTGTCTGCGTTTAATCTGCAAAACAGAATGTTTTATGTAATCGACTGATGGGAATAAACGAGATGCTTGCATCTCGCATTCTATGCCTTCTTGCCCTCTTGACGAACTGGATAAATGAAACTCAATGTTTCAAACTTCCGAACCACGTTTGTCGAACCTTTAGCGTGATCCTGAAGAAACAGTACACGACACCGTCCACTTTTTCATTCAAACAGTAATTTGTATACTGAAGTGCAACTAAGTAACTACTAAACTGAATTCTGTTCATAGTCAGGTGCTTATCACTGATGATGGTTATGCAATAATCAATCAGTGACCGAAAAGTATGGTTCTCCTTCCCTAATTGTGAAAGTAAAACGACTTTTCATAAATAAACCATTGTGAAATGTCACCGTAAAGGCCGTAGAATGAGACATTTTGCGTGCCAAATCTCCATGTCTGTGTTCAGACTAACATACTCGGCATGACAGTTTGTTATGAACGAATTTAGTTTTTTAATTTCGAAATTCGCAAAAATAGTATTATAGAAATCTGGTGATTACTGTAGATTGAATCATTCTCAAATCCTAAGCAGCAACAGAAAAGGGGAAATTCAAGCATCGGGAGTACGATTAATTGTGGTGATATAACGTATGCCTTTTGGATATTAACTCTGGAAGGGACTCTTCACGACTATTCATAACTTGGTTCCCCCTGTTTGATATGGGCTGATAGAATTTTGCTTCAGTAAAAATAATTCTGGAGTGTATTTAATGGAAATGCGTCAACCACTATCAGTTGTTTGATGTACATATATGTGGATATATATATATATATATATATATATATATATATATATATATATATATATAGTCTGTTTCACTGTACTTGATTAGACATTGAATTTTTGTAGAAATAAGACGAAGTTTCGAATTGCGAAATCAAGTCTCTCACTGAACTTCTTGTAAGGGTTGTATTTTAGTCGAGTTCGCGTAATCCATAATTAGTTGGTAGATTCTAACCTTCTTGAAAGCAGGCTCTATCCATAACCAGAATGTTCACTTCTGATTCGGAAGCTGTATTTTCCGTAATTTTGTTTTGAAGATTTCAACATGACATTCTGCCTTTGTCGCGAGTATTTAAGTGTATTTCTACTTCGCGCATGTTGCCATCTTTTTGTTACCAAATACCACAAACACAATGAACTACATTACCACAAACACTATTTTACACGCCTGACATGTATCCACACTATTTACAACAGTGGTTCAGTGGCATTCAGTTCGTTGACACTTTTAGCCCAGTACATACAAACGTTTCCAATCGCCACATTAAGCTGCCAAACCTCTTGACATCAGGACCTGCCCTGAAGTCTCCACACTTTCGACTCGTGCTATACTACTCGATAATGATGCCATACACTGCAGAACCAGATAAATCTGCTGAAATCAAAAGTGGCCGAAGAACTGTGGAAATATTTTTGATCGTTTGAGCTCATTTATGCGAATATCAGAAAATGTTTTGCTTGTGAAATTGGTCAAAGACAACGAAAGCTTACTTACGACTTCCAGTGTATCAGAGAACGTTTCCGATAATGTTGAAGCAAACAAACGCAAACACAGAAGGCGATATTGCAGAGAAAGTGTCGAAGTGGTTGTCCCAATTTGTTGAGAAGCAGTTCAAGCTTTACTTACGATGCATTTATTTTCATACACCCAAGAGGGTTTGGAAGAGAATATTTTCTATTGAACGCCTCAAACCTGGCTTGAGTTTATAGATACCCAGACGATTATATCAAGCAAAGCTAGCTAATTTCCTGAAAAAAATTACTAAACAAGACATCACTAATAAATGACAAAGGCTTTTGTTGATATAAAATGAAAAGCAATCAGGCTTGATCGTAGATTTTGTACTCAGGTTTTTTTTGTGGGCACATCTAGAGAGAGTGATGGGCTCGGGTCTTGTTCTCGTTAGAGCTCGTCAGCAATGGGTAACCTTGAAACGGCTGGAGTTGAAACTGTGGTTGTGCTTTCTTCAGACACCCGTGTTGATCACTGCACTACTTACCTCACATTAAGCATGGCCGTGTTGCCATAGTGAAACGGTGTACCGTATTCGCTTGTGGGTAGTGTATTGCCAGTGATCCCTAACAGACTGAAGCACATTTGAACTAGTACTCTTTTTGCTTGGAGCCGAAACGTCTTTAATCCTACATCTCCACCGGTCATGCGACCATTGTTTTCTATTGAGTGGCTATTACTATCCCACCTTCAAATCTTGCTAATCAGTGTTGACAGTAACAATCTTATAAAACCAGTCTACTATCGTAATCTGAAGAATCCAAAACGGAGCAGAACCCAAAAATGAGTTGCTGAGTTTAAGATGAGCAAAACAGAACCAGCATTAGCCAATATAATCTACGTAATTACTGAAGCTTGCCAACCTGACTTCATTTGATAAAGCGGCGTTTCTCATAGTGGACTCGAGATTGGTGACATTACGTTAAGTGGTGTGATTACAAAATTCGGACGCAAGTGAGTGGATCGGGCTACAAGGCGGCACTTAGTTGCCAGGCTGATAAGAAGTAGACTAATTCAATGTGACTGAAAGTAACGTATCTCATCATTTAACAGGCAATCAAAAGAAACTGCCTGACGCCATTATGTACCTTTTTGAATCATGGTACAAGTAATTCAAGAATAGACCGCCTCACTCAGCGATGAACAAAAGGATACTAGCAGCAGTATCACTTATCTGCACGAATAATCTACAAAAGTTAATGAAATTAATTATCACTTGTAAGCAACTGGTATAAATCTTATCACAAATATGTGTATATGTTAGTATATATGAAATATGTTTAGTCTTCACTTTTATATTTTACTGATCATGTGGCGTGTCTGTGACTGAAGTGAGAAGGCAATCGCGCTGGGCATATATATCTCAGGATACCCTAGGCTGAAAACGTTTAGAAACCGTTGAGACAGTAATCCTGTAACCGAGGTCACTCGTGTTAGTTTCGGGATGCATGTTGGTCTATAAAAATTCCGGCCGCTACAACATTAGGC
Source organism: Paragonimus heterotremus (assembly GCA_013368495.1). NCBI lineage: Eukaryota > Metazoa > Platyhelminthes > Trematoda > Plagiorchiida > Troglotrematidae > Paragonimus > Paragonimus heterotremus. Next base: position 25,914 of record LUCH01004423.1, on the reverse strand, counting down.
AACCGGCGACGACTTACTACAAATAGTATGCTGGTGCCAGTACGTAGTCAGGTCAGTGCAGCGCACTCGGGTGTGAATTAACAATGATGTATGGTATCAAATATTCATATGATTGAAGCCAGAACGAACAAGGAGTAAACTGTTTGTAATAACGCTCACTATCCATCACGCAGCCAATAGTTCGAACCCTGTTTTATCTTGAGTGCTCCTGCCACCTATAACCGGTCCACATGTAGCCTAAGTTGTCATATACCAACGTGTATCGTAGGATGTAAACAGTACAAACTAGGGTGAATCCAAACCAGTGCCAGATACAAATTTACAAATGCTGAGAGTGTTAACCAACAGAAACATTAGAACGAAAATAAAAGGACATGCATTCTCTCCGGGTCATAACGTTCACATCCAATTTTTGAACAGTTGTCACATTTGTCAAGCGACGAGTTCGCGGGTGGATTTGAACCGGGCTCGATCGACTTGTGCCGGATGACCTGATGAACCACTCACTACAAAGTTATGTTTGCTAGGCTGATTGGCGAAAAAGTGACACGGTTTCACTAGTGATGTGATGACACATGGACCACTGCAACAGTAGACGTTCAGTATGCGCCTTTCTGTGCATACATGAAAAAGCTGATTAACCAGATTCTAACATTTTAGACAAGCCAAAATTCCCATGTTCAAACACGTCCACAAAAGAAATGGCAGAAAAAACAGCCCTTTGAATTTACTCATATCACATGTCTTATAAAGACTGTCACCGCTTTGTTCATACGACGCCTATTGCATCATTTCACGAATATGATCCGTATACAGGAGCTTTGGGCAAATAGGAAACACATACGGAGGTAGTGTGAATGAACGGTTTCGCCTTAGACGTCGAGTTAATAATAGACATACCCAAGTGAATAAAAATATTTAATATTTGATCGATAATTTGCCATAGCACATTGCATAGTGCCCATATATTTTGCTCATCTGGCTGAGGCACGTGCACGTCTGAATAGTGAAAGGTTGGTCGATATCCGCTTAGTCACACATACCAACTGACAGAGCAGTGACCAGGTTGCCCGATCGCCTCGAGAGGAGACACAGTTACTGTCCGTTAACTTCAATCGATAACCCCGCGATTAAGACTTCGTAGATAGGTCACATCTCCGAACTCATTAAACCTGCTAGGCGACTTTTTACATTACTGCTGAGTAGTCGGAGATTTGGGTAATTTCAATTTGAACATCACACACAATTGATCGCAGCTGTTGCATTCCCATAGACTTTCCAGTCGGCCTCTTTCGAAAATAAGCACTAGACTTGAGTTTCGTTCTCATTAGAGCTCATCAGTAGTGCATTTCCATGCCACTGCCGGGACTAGAACTCCGGCCACGTTGGTCATGGGGCAACCGTGTTGACCACTGTGTCATTGATCTCACATTAGGCACGACCGAATTGTCATATGTGAACACTCAACCACTTTCATTTGTAAGTAATGATTAGGTTGCCCGATCATCTTAATAGGAGACACAGTTACTATCTGTTAACTCCAGTCGATAACCCCGCGGCGAAGACTTCTTAGATAGGTCGAAATCTTCGATATAAAAATATCGCCTAACAGGGGCTTCGCATTCGTATGGAGAAAACAGCTGATAAAGACCTTTGGTTACATTCAAGCGTGATAATCAAGATATTCTTTGATCTGAGTCGGAGGTAACAAGTTCTTCACCGGTGAACTGGAAGCCTACACTATCTGTTTTCACAAAAACCATACGAACTATGTTGCATGACATTCCTTGTCCGGATCATCGGAATGGGTTAATTTCCATTACTCGTGAACACATCCAGCATAGTTCAAAGTAGATGAAGACAGTATAAAGGGAGGGTGAATTTTAATGACGATAATCAATTTAATCTGAATGATCCAGATACACGGTGATGATACTGATGTGACCTTCGAAAAGAGGACATGTGCTTTGAGTTGTAGAGTGGATGGGCACTATCAGTGTTGATTTGCAGGGCATACAACAGAAGGAATAGGTAAACCGACTATACTTGACCTTGTGCAAAAATAAAACGCTTATGCAGACGAAGGTGAAGGATTTATATCACTACTTATTATTCCACACGCCCAGAGGAATGTAATTCTTTCCAGGGAGTAATGCTCCAGTACATAAGTTTTTCGTCACAAGAACGTGAGTTCTTTTTCTCAGCCCATGTGTACTCTAGTGTTCAGATTACTGTCTCGATATCCATCGAAAAATTGTTTCCCATACCCAATCAGAGGGTGTACAAGAATGTTAGGATATGCGACTACATGGCAAAACTGAGGGAAGAGCTTTGATGTTCTGATTGGGAACTGAGAAACTGCAGTTCACCGTCTTCCTCCGGTGGATTAAATACCAAATCGGTTTTATGATGTTGGCACAGCCATCTTTTCATTGAAAATTACATCATTTTTGAAATGATTGGAAAAGAGTGAAGTTGTCATCGGCATAATTATGAGTCCACCTAAGTGGCTACACAGTGTTGATCAAACAACCGCATAATTTGAAGTCAGTCAATCTATCGTGAGAAAAACGAACACATTCAACCAACGGATGTCATCTTGAAAGTAGACATGGCAGTAACTGGAACTGCTCTATATGGATGATAAACAGACACATAAGCTGTCGTGTTCAACATACAAACATTTGAACCATCCTCGACTAGCTAGAGATGCCAATTTTAAAACGTCCCAAGTTCGACCTTCTAACACATGTGTCTCTGTCTACAAAAGTTCCATATACGACTTCAAAATCAGAACGCACTGTTAAAAATTTCCTAATGAACTCATTCTTATGAATGAACAACCAAAATGAAAGTTTATCTACGCAGAATAAACAAAGTGCTCACCGATCAACTTACGATACAACAGACTTATTTGACAACAGAAACGCGTTCGCGTTGTCCGTTTTGACTGACCGTGCCAAGTCAGCGATACGTTTTACGTAAATTGAAATTGTAGCTTTTTACATACTGTGCTGTAGAAAATGAAAGACGACTAACGCAGTGAGGCTGACACATACATCAACACCAATAACCATGATCTCTGTGATAAACGGCCACAGCCGTTATGACTAGTGAAGAAATCTATAGATTCACTTTTGATGGTAAGCTGTAGAATCCAAAACTTGGGCTTTTGCATAATTGAAAATGACTAACTGACAAAAGAAGGATATGAGGTTGAATTCGTGGAAGCAAACATCTGTATTTGGAGGTAGTAGGGGATTTAGAGACACGGTTGGCGATATTCGAATGGACAGGGTGAATTATGTCAGGTTGAACTTTTCGCGCAGAATATATGGAACAGAAGTGATGAAATCATTCAGTTATGTGCTGGAAATACAAATATAACATAGTGGATGTTGTATAGGTCTAGAAAAACAACAAGATTCTTCGACAAAAAGCCAGAAAAAACTGGTTAACATTAAATCTAATGGGGGAATTCGCCGGCTTCGATAGATCAACTGATTAAGCGAGGAGACGACAAAATTTTAAATGCGTGACCTAAATTGGATGTCTTGTGACTTCGGTAAAAATGTCGGCACCCTTAGATGACCATGTTGTCATTCAAAAACTGAGGTATCAGGTGGCTATGTACACGACGAGGTGAACAAGCGACGGAAAGTGTACCACATTGATTCTCTTTCAGAAACGAAATCAAAATGTCAAAATATTTGAATGTGTCGAAAGAGATATCGTAAGAATCTGACTGACCAGCCAATTTAAATAAACCGTCCTGTGGATTGAGCAAATAAAATCGAGCACAGAACCTAGTACTCACCGTCTGCATTTGTAATTACAAAACATGATCAGGAAGTGACATGGATGTAAAATGCGATGGGAATATGAACAACAGGAGAACTGCTACCTGCAGGGTACCAGAACCCGTAGAAAGAGGTGATGAGGCTCGACAACCAACTTGGGTAAATTGTTTATGATCCCTGAATTAATCGCGCGAGTTTGACTGCTAGATTCACTGGGAATCTGAGGTACATAATCTCTATCATTGCTTTCGATTGAACTGTCGTAATGCAAGAAGCATATGCAAACAGGTACAGCTTTTCTGGCAAGCAATGACGGAATGAAAGGAATTAGACAAGCATAAACATCAAATGCTTTTAAGCTGGGAGTATTAGATAATCTCTTAAACATTTGCAGTACTGCCTTTGTACCACGGAGTTGCTATAAGTAACTGCTAGTGAACGTGGTACTTTGATTGCCCAATCGAGACTGTCATTAAACTAGCATCCGATAACTCACGCTAAGTCCACTGTAGTTGGTAGTCTGCTGTGAATTTCAGTCAGTGAACATAAGTGTAGGATAATCCTATTCTCACTCTCCAGACTGACTCTTCATTAAAAAATTCACCAGTCTCTGTGTGACACCGTTATCGTCTTCATGCCACAGTCTGGACGAAAGATATGGACGATCATAATCAGACATTACGGGTTGGGGAGATGAGGTTCAAGCATACACACTGCGCTAGACTGTAATTACGATCAATTGTGCGGTCATAAACGAGACAAATTTACGTGCTGTTTGATGTTGCGTGAAAACCATTCATTTAGAAATAGAGCGCCATTTGAATAGGCATAAGATAACTAAGTAGATAAATTGCGTTCTATGCCCTTCATTTAAAAGTGTTTCTTCGTTTTTGTAAGCGCTTTCACGCAATGACGTTGTGTTATGTTGAACTCAAGTATCAGCACATTTCGGTACGCTAACCGCTGGACATGACATTTCATTTATGGGTCGAGGGCCGAATTTGGACGGGAGCTGTTAGTTGACCACGTTTGTTCTGGAGCGATAGTTATTCCACTACACCATTCGTATTCAGTACTGATCGGAATAGTAATTTTTCGTCAAGCGTCGCTGTGCTACAAATGGTCACTACGCGTCTACATGGACAATGAGGATCGTATTCTATCTCAGGGAAGTAGTAGGATGCATTCATTCTGCTGCGTGTGAGAATTTTGATCGGCTAAGATGCACAATGAACAGGTCATTATGAAACTTGAACTTCACGAAAAACTGAACGTTTTAGTTTTTTAAACAACCATTCCGCTATTGTGAAAATGCGGTAATCCCATGTACTTGAAAGGCAACGAAGATCAACAACAACCTGTTCATTATGTTATTACAGACGAAAATAAGCTCGACGATCACTAATTTTTCGTTGCTAATCGGTTTTTATAACTGGTTTCATCTTTTTAAAGTTCATACTGGCAGAATACATGTATAGTCGAGCTGAACTGTTTCTCTTCGCTGATGACCTCATCGTCAATCCCATGAGTTCGGAAAATGACGCTCAGCCTACATGAACTTTCACCGGGACTGTTACTATATGACAGTGGGAGATGCTTCATTAAGTTCTAGCAGTTCAGCAAAAGAGTTTCTTACAGGGTCTTTTGTACAATTCTGCACAAATTGTACAACTCACGCCTCATTATTTTTACCGATGACCGATATGTTACGAACCAATACCTAATGTCAACCAGTAGTTCGATATTTTTTTAAATCTCGTTTCTAATGCATGTACGAAAAATTTGTGATTTGCGGGAGGACAAACATATAACGTACATAAATTTTTTGTACAACCTGGTCACTATTGTGTTTGACCTGTGTGCAATGAACTTCGGAGGAAAATTCTCCGAATAAGCGAATTATTAATTATTTCAAAGAAACATTTCCCCAAACCGTTTGTCTAACCAGTTAAATAAAAATAAGTTATTATTGCAATTTTGTCACAAAGTGTGCAAGCTACAATTTAGCCGGTCTGAAGTAACCTTCCTCGACATTTTACTAAAACGACTTTGGGAAATGTTTGAAACACCATGTTCCCTTTAACCACTTCATCAGAGCAGAAAGAAGACATATGTTGCGATATGTTAACATTTCATTCAGTCTCATCAGTCGCAAACGTAAAATATGCCAGTTATATACATCATACAAATAAAGACAAACAAGGAACTAGACACGCCTACAAGCACATACACATGTTTCCGTACCGACTTGTTTCAACTGTCTATATTGAACATCAGATATGTGTCCATATAACAACAGTATGTGAAGCTGCCTTACAACTTGCTTTTCCAACAATATGTTGTTTTCTGTTGCCTGGTTCACTCTGAACTTTTTATGAGCTTCCAAGATAGTGTTCATTTGCCTTGGATACTCGTCCTTGGTCATGACGACAACACCAAAGCCTTTATCCAGTCTAAGAAATACCAGGTGTTCTCCACAATCGCGAAGATAGTTTGTCAAACTATTCTGTATCCCGTGTTGTGTACCAGTTCACTTGCAGTTGCAGTGACGTTTACATACGCAGAACAGATCGACAACTATCACAGCGAGTCGCCCAACGCATGCCGAAGTGGTTGGGCAGCAGATTACATATCATGCTCAACTTGGTGCACTGAAGGCTCGAAATCCTACCCCATCGGTTGCTAAACTCCTCATGACATCAGGCCACCAAGTTGACCCACTGAACTGATTCAAGATATTGTTGCGCAGTCGAAACCGGCAGTTGTTAGCTGTTTGTGAAGCGATGCTTATCCGAACTTACTAGCCGACGTTGTGTGCTCAAAAGTGGTTGAGACAACCTATCGCGTTACCATGATCGTGATTACACAATAATTGGTGTGCTTGTAGGCGTGTCTAGTTCCCTGTTTGTCCTTATTTGTATGACGTATATAACTGGCATGTTTTACGTTTGCGACTGATGAGAGTAAATGAAATGTTAACATATCGCAACATATGTCTTCTTTCTACTTTGAGAGATGTGGAAAATATTCTTCAGTCATACTGAACCCAGTCAGTAACAATGTTTATGCACAGCTATACGGTTGAACAAATGATCTGCTGTCAGTACAGTACGGAATAATGATTGGCAATGGAACCTATTTCCTCGTTGATAAAATCGTTGCCGAAACTCGTACAGCATGTAGGTATTTTTCTGCCCATTGGGTGGACATCAATTATGGTACTGCAGAAATGATTGCTGTGTTCCGAAGGATTTTTCAGTGTCGTATCGACAAATCCACTCATGTATTAATGGTGAAATACGAGGTCAGTTATGAAAATGCACACACTCATCTTTTATAATATCTCAGACTGAATTTAAATATGACCTTTAGAAATGATTTTTCTGTTTTAATGAAATGATTTATATACCGAATAACTCTACTAGTTAGTTAATATTGTTCACAGAAAGGACGGGTTTCTGGAACGAATACACACGGAATTAAGCACATGAACTGTGGTCACTGTGAAACAGTTTTAGTGATGACTGCATAATGTCAGTCAATTGTTTGTGAAGCAATATCGGTACGTCCACACTCTGGATGTCCCACACTGTCGGTTAGGGCAGTTTTGTTGTCCAGCAGTTTGAAGTCAATCAACCGTTCAGTGTTGTCCAGCAATCGGTGCCCGAGTTATTCAACTAACTGGTTTACGTCGTACGTATAGACATCACACATTAGTGTAGGTGAATAGAACTCACAAACTACTGCGAATCACTGGAACTAACCGCATAAACACACATTCCTGATGATTTAAAAATTCACTGATGATGCTACAAAATTTTCATACCGGGTAAAGTAAATTTGAACACAAAGTACAGTTCCGAACACCTACATCGTCGTTTCGCAGATCAGTGCAGTTGTGCACTTAGTTGATGTACTGCACTATTCCCTACCCTATCTAACGGCGGTGTAAATGGCGACGGGAAAACTTGAAATATAAACATCTCCTTAGATTGCAGGGTGTCAATCATTTACTTTTGCATCTTCCGAAGAGCGTCAACCATGAGATATTCAAAAATCGACGTACAAAAGAAAAATACCCTATATACGGTGTCTTTAGTAGTGAAACACAGTATTTTCTCCTTGCTCCTTGCCTTTAGTAACATCGGCTATAAAACGATCAAAATTTGAATAACCTAAAAGTCTACATTTATATTTTATGTTTGCTCATCAAGACATTAGGGTTAATGAGGCAGTCTTAGAGTTAAACTCCGAAACATTCCTTTGCATGTAGATAAACAAACCAAGGATTATTAGTGCATTCTTGAGCTCCAGTTGAATCACTCAAGCAGCATCCATTAGAAGAACTCATCTGCGAAAGGAATTAGGAAGGTGTTATTCTGTCAAGCTTGGTTTTCAAGTGAACAGGTTAATATGCAAGAACAATCTCTTCCTGTCCACCTCAGAACGCACTGATTGACCATGTGATAAAAGTCAACTCTGATGAGTTGTCTCAAACTCTGCTCGACTGGTATGGTTAACCGGCCTCACGCCTCTTGTTACGCTCTCCCTATGGCACTCCCACAAGTTACCAGATGCGTTTGTCTGTCTGTATGGCATTCTCTTGTTTTAAATGACTATCCATACACATGCATGGTTGTCGGTTCTGTTAGTATACATTTACAGTATAACTAACTATCCGTTGTTAGCATGCTGGATGTCGATGATGTTATCCATACTCCTATTTATATACGTTTTTATCAGATCAGGGGCCGATTGTTGCAAGCGTAAGATGGTTAGACCCCATCCATCAACATGACAAGCAATGAGTTTGCAGTATGAACACCCGATGATATTCAGTTAAGAACTGACAACAAAATGCAGGAACTTTGAGACAGTAGACTGATGTATCAGCTATTATTACAGTTACATTGATGCGGCGGGTTGCTTTAGATCCAGACGCGATGACACAGGACGGACTGGGAAGAATGCCACAGGCATGATCAAGAGAGTCCGTCACGCGGATGTGAGTCGGGCATCAGCGTCTTCGTCATTTGGCCGCTTAGTATTGTATTCTATACGTGCGATTTACATCCCGCGCTTGTGCGTGTTCAGTCCCGTCAGTGTGTTTGGTCGTGCGTGAAGACGATGTTAACGACCGCGTGTATGGGTGACTGCGAACTTAGGCTTCGGTCGAGCGACAGCAGCAAACTTGCACAAGTGACCTTGAAAAAGAAGCAGTCATGATATGAGGCGCGTTCAAGTAACCAGGTGATTGAAGGACTTCGGCTAATATCAGCGAGGACGATCTGCATTTGACAGCGTTTCGTTCACATCCGTGAACCGTCAGAAAACCTTTGTTGTCCGAGTAACACAGATAAGGCAGGGTAGTACAAGAATTTAGTCTTTCGCTGTTCTCTATAAACCTAGGAGTCATTGTTCTTCATTGTGCTCACTAGTACTAAGTTGAATGATCGGTAGGTTCAATTAGGTGTTACACTTCAGCGGAAAGCCTTAAACGTATCTAACTTTGGACCTGAGACAATGGGTCTGAGTCAATGAAATAGTTTCATAGTTTCTTAGTAGCTTAACCATGTTAATTCACTACAACACGAGCGATACAAAAGACTGACTGAATGTAACTTTGATTTCAATGAAAAAAGTAGGTTTTTCCCGTGTGCATGACTTAAATACCATTCTGTCAATCAAAGTACTCATGAGTTGAAATAAGCAGCCAGAGAAGCTACCTTCACTATGATACCAGATACCGTGTCGCAACACTGATACATCAGGTGCTCATTCCAACGGAGAACTAATTCGATACTGTGTCATTAACTTATCCAAGATAAACCTGAACTAACTGCAGGACACTTAGGCAAAGTTGCCATGTGATCAAACCTAGCCCATCATCAACGTTAATCAAACCACTTGTGTTCTAGTTATGCTTTGCTTGTTGCGTACGTTTCATACAATATCGATCTGTGTCCACATGTGTAAGTTGAACGAACCTTCAGGTATCTGCAACCTTAGGAGAAAATTATAAAGACATTTAACTACTGTACAAAATTAGCAGTCCGCTCCAACAACCAGTATATTAGTAACAAACTTGGTAGCATTTACAGATGGCGAGCCACAATCTGGAGTGAAAAACCCATTCATTCTACTTTTAGATGGATCACCAATTGATATTCATCACACAAATATCTAATCGCTGAACAATACACATCCAATTCAATTTTGATTCATTCTGTCAGAATAGGTTTTTGATTGTCTTCACCGATGAGGGAGATCGTTGACTTAACGACAAGCTCAACAGTGAATGGTTTCAGCGTTTTGTTTGTGGGTCAACTATCATTCACACTTGTTCACAACTTTACTAATCACATAACCTTTTTCGATCAACTGTTTTGAAAAGAAGCACTACAATTTTTCCTGTCGTAATTCGCTTTTTCCACTTATGACGTAAAGACTACCGTTTACCACTTAACATCCACTGTCACCGATATCTCACACTCCTAAGACAGTTTTGGCTTTCCATTAGGTTCACATGGCACAAGAGTACACAAGCTATAACTTGCACTCGCAGACTGACAGAACAAACGCGTAAACTGAAGACGAACATTACGTATCTTCCTATAGCACGCGAATACATGTTTCAATAGGTTATTGCGCCTGACAAGTTCATCTGGTCTTGTACAACGAAGATAGCAATTAAATTGAGGTTAAAGCAATCTGCGTGAGCAAATTTTTTATCGGGATAAGTCTTGGAACAGCAAACGATCCTCTGTCTGTTTCATAACCACTGAGTGAAAGTAACAACAACTGACTGGAAGACCATTATCAAGAACTAAAAACGATCAGAAGGATCAAGGACATTTTATCAACAGGTCTTAGGTAGAACAGAAACATCTGCGGACTATAGGTTAACTTTAAAAATTGAGCTTATCAATAGTGTGCCGGCACCACTGGCTTTCGAAGCGGGCGTATTGGTCATTCTGATTGATCGAATTTTCTCATCTGCCCGTCCAGATATAATCGCTTCTAACCAATACTAATGTTACACGAACATCTGAAAAAGAAATACACAATTTTCGGTATGAAGTACTTTATTTTCACGGTGGCTTTTTTGACGATATATTTTGGATTTTTAGAACACCTTAGTCATCCTCATTCTGTATGAACTGGGAAATGAGTACAATATGTCAGTTCTTCTGTTTGCTAACCTCTTTTTTATTAGAATCTCTTGTTTCCGTATTTTTTATACAGGTTGTGATTCATCCGTTCTAATTATTAAGTCAACGCCATATTGACGCTTGACTCGCTTTTGAGTGCCGCTGAGTGGGGGGCTGTAGCCCATCTCGCGCTTCTTTTCTTTCTCTTCTTGGTTGCTGTCGTTGGTCCCAAACTAGGCTAGAACTAACTACATATCATATTTCCAAATACTGCTGGAAATATACGGTTTGTTTCCAAACCTCTCTCTTCGTCCTCGGGCCTTCCTTAGGCAGCAGTTCTTTTTTTCTCACGGGGTTATTAACCTTTGCAACAGTCTTCCTGCTGAGGTCGCTAGCAGCGCTTCTAACCATTGTTTCAAAACGTTACTTGACTCTCATTTTCAAAAAACTTTATTATGCAAGTAATCTGATTTTGTTTCTTGTATTCACTGTAATCCTCAAGAGCGATACTACACCGTTTTCAATGACTGCCTTTTAGATCAATAGATGCGCGCTTGACGCTGACCAAGAAAAACTGACTGGATCCGGGAACCTTTGGCCTCTGTCTCGGACCCGTGTATCAATCGCCGAATCGCTCGACTTTATTACAAAGCGGGGACACTTTCAGGTTAGAACCCAGCAATTCGAACGACGTCGAAATACTGCGTAACTGTCTTAGAGGGAATCAGTTAGTGTAGTGCTTGTCCGCAGGTAACTGAGCCAGTTGCAGGTGCCATCATTTTTTTCTGATCGTATCTTTCTAAGGTGGCCAACTGGAGAAAAATGTTCGCAATCACAGGAACGCTGCCGAGTTTCGATCAGTATCCTTAAAATTCTCCTATTAGTCTTGGACCATTCGGTGGCACGTAGTTTGCGCAACTAACTTTTAAACCAGCCGATAGTCCAACAAAACATTCCACGTTAATAAATCGACTAATGTTGATAATGCCCCACTGGTGATGTTCATGATGATTCAAGTGTCTCCTTATTAGAAATAGTAGTCAATGTTTGTTCACACGCCGAACATAAAAAATAGACGACTGAAGTTTCAGAACGAGAAGTAAATAGAAATATTGCCGGTCTTAATGAGAGAATACTTGCTCTTCATTAGCCTGCAGTACGGTATGGAAACGCCTGTTTCTGTAACGAGTCTCGATTATGTGCTAACGGACGTTCGCACGCCCGTTACCCACGCTATCGTCATACGATGGCCTGGACTTTGGATGGACCGGAATATATACTTCACCTATGCTACAACCGATCAAACACGAGGGTTGAAGAGTGTAGAAGTTTGCTCAAATGTGAATCTGAGCTCATCTTTTTCCAAAGGGAGAGAAGAGTTGTTGGCAAACCTCCTGTGTGTGTCAAATGACTCAAACTAGCAGCATGGAAAATATCTTCTAAATGGCATATGCATAGTGTTGCACCACAAATGCAGGCTATCCCAGAGGTGTGGGCCGGGATACACAATCCGGAATCCGAATCAAAGGACTCACCCAACCAACAGGGCTTCTGACCGAGTTGGGTAGGGGAACGGACACCACACCAGACTAGTCGACAAGGGGGTGTACGCACATTTTTGGCCAAGCCGATCGGCCCACACAGTCCCAGCGTTTTTGGCACCGCGGTCCAAGATTGATAATATCTGACTGCTGATACATGTCCGAAAGCGTTTCAGTGTTTGAAAGGCAAAGCTGCGCTTGGAACCAACAAACGACGATGACTGCAAACCGACAAACTAAAAATGCAATAATCCCTTAGGAAAGATTTAGAATCGATCTTTTCATTCCACCGAAAGCACGATCGTCCGGTGGCTCGCTCAAAACCTCGCAGTAACACTTCAATGTTCACCGTATACGGGATACTCAAGACAAGTATATGTCGTACCATACAGCAGTGCCGCTTGTCAGATGCAGACAAACGTGTCATTTTGCATGGGGTACTCATCAGAAAAGAACATACGTTCGACAGTGTTTACTGACGAAGTGGTATTCTATTTGAATGGATTCTTCCGGAAACGCCATTTTCAGCATGTTACGTAGTGCATTGGTTTGGGCTATAGATAAATGACTATGGCCTAACACTAATTACATATAACAAAAGAAGAGTACACAGTCGAGTAGTAAGGTCTATAACACGAACAGGCATAAACAGGAAAATGATTAGAACACAGACAAGACAGGAGATTCACGTACAGTACAAAATAATGTCCGAGTTGATAACAATGTGGATAGCAATATCCGGATGTATGCTGTGTGCTGACAGAGTTGTAGGGACGGGATCACACGGATGCGATGTGGAGCGGTACAGCTGTGTTGTAACTCACGTCCTCGTGTCGGCTGGCCTTGCGCGTTGCTGTCTTGTTCACCGCCCGAGACTTAGCCTCAGAAGTTCTGTTCTTGCTAGTTTAGTCGCCTTCATGTGCGTGCGTCACATGCCTGTAAGTTAACGCGCATGTGTGGGTGCATTCGGCCTTACCTGTCGCAGTGATGAGGGGAGAAGGCGTCACTGTCTGTCGGATGAGTGAAGGTGAACTAGGCCTAGCGGAGCCTGTCAGTGCAGAGTGGGAAGAGTCTGTTGAATCACGCGCTGGCCTGTGGGGCGTGTGATGTGTCTGTGACCTTGAGAACAGGCCAGGGATACGTGAGTGAGTGAGACAGTTAACATGTGGTCTGACCGAATGTGTGGCGAATGGATGGCTGGGATCGAGCCATCGGGTTGAGCGTAGGGTACTGAACCGTTTCAAGATCTACATACTAATGATCTCCTTTCTTTTCATCTTTATGTGGCGGTAATATCCGCTTGTCAGTAGAACAGCGCATCTGGCAGATTCGTTTACTTATTAGGGTACTGTCTCATTAAGATACCGTTTAGTAGAATACCACAGATCAGGTATTAGAGAGCAAAACGTACTAAGTCATTAGTCACAGATACGTAATATATAAAAAGATGGTTGAAAATCGAGACTGAATATACATTGCGCGAAATGTACAAAATGTCTCGTGTTGTAACACTGCAAACGGTACCGATGTGGGTAGATCAAAATGATTTATCTAGTATCAGGTAATGATATTCATTACTGTCTACATGCTGCGTATGGTTTATCTGTAAAATACAAAAGTGGTCTCAGTATCGGTAGTTGTCTCCTTTAGGAATACACGTTATCATTTTAGCCACCGCCCATCAGTATGAGCTGGTTCCGGCATGATAGGTAGTTTAGTCTAATTCGGGCACGGCATTTTTCAAGACAATTCAAGTTTTCAGAGAACAAAGCGCCCAAATCTGGATACCATTTTTAAAAAACTTGTCCACACCGACTTCGATAACGTAATAATTTGCCTACATTAGGGATAAAATGATCAAATAAAACACGCTGACAAGGAATGGAACGACATACCTCAATAACAAGGCCGCAAAACTGAGAAATGCTGCGCGTCACTTTGCGTCACGTCCGAGACAACAAATGGCGCGATAAATCTAAATACAATATGACGTATTTCCCTGGCATTGGGAAAATTGTTAGTTTTTAATCAGTCTTTTAAAAATTTGTGGATCAGTTTCGTTCCTGAACGCAGCTTTTTATTGTACATCATTTGGTGAGAAAATTACCGTGATAGCATTAGTCGTTACAGAATAATTGCATTTTTGATTTGCCCATTTACAGTCATCGTTGTGTGTTGGTTCCCAGCCAACTGTTGCCTTTCATACCCTGAAACGCTTTCGGATATATGTGTATCAGCAGTCAGATATTATCGATCGTGGACCGCGGTGGCAAAATCACCGGAACTGTAGGGCTGGGAGACTTGGCAGAAATGTGCATACACCCCTGTGTGAGCTAATCCGACTGTATTGTCCGTTCGCTCACCGGACTTGACTAGAAGCCCTGTTAGTTCAGGTCGATGACCTCGTTGAAGTGTAGCATGTGCGTAGGCGCATCCGAGACTACGTGCTCAGTCTGGTTTGGCCAATTAGTTAGCTTATAACGAGACCAGTATGTGACCGATCACATGACTGGAGCAGCGTGAGCAGGATGAATCAATTGATTTGCTCTACGGATAGGCGGAAACATCCGAACGGTACCCAGTGTGTCAAACGCAGGCGTTACAACCGCCACACCATAAACACAACAGCCGTCTGCAAGACGGTTGTGTGGCGCGGTAACAGTGTGCTTTTCTAAAGTGGGATCGAGTAGTAGACCAATACGCAAATGGATAGGTCGATGTGGGGTAGAGGCCTGTGTGCCATTCACCTATAAACGCAGTAAAGTCCATACACTTTTGAAATGGACTCGAAGAATCTGCGGAGCAGATGCGATTAACACTGGAACCGTCCTCCATGGTCCACCTGGATAATCCAGCGGCTTGTATCTCTTTAACTGGGAGGCAAATAAGAATGAGTCTAACACATTAATATATAACATTGACCACATAAGACTACCTGGTTGAATGACCAAATTCAGCTGGTTAACCAGCATACACGTTTAAAAAACACCTTTGTGTTATAAACACTATGAATATACTGTTCTTCACTAATACCAAGCAAACGGTAGGTAAAGAAGCTCCAACGAATTTTCTATAATTCCCTTAATATCACGTCCGATAAAGTAGAAAACCAATAAATTGGTTTAAAACAAAGTCTTCAAATTAATAGCGTTCAACATTTTGTTGCAAAATGTGGGCGATTATAACCGTACAATCACTTCATATTGTGGGTGGAAGGTCTTTCAGTTTAGAATTTAGAAGTTAACCTTCATCAGTGGGGAACTACTGCATGAGATCATTTAATGGGGGTTGTTAACCTACTCATTCTACGCGGGGTTTGAATATTATATAGTTCTGAGCCCGATCGATCCATTAGGTTGAAAATCCGTTTTTAGAAAACACAAAGATAACCAGTTTGTTCGTCTTTCTTGTGAACGTGTTCAAAGAGTGCTGAATCAGTTGTGGATCTGTGAAATTCGAAAAAGTGCAAAAGAACGTCAATGTGGAACTATTCACCAGGAAACAATTCAGCCCATAGCACTCATGAGAACTTTTTTCGAAAAGAAACCATGGGGCTTGTCAGCGAAAGTCCAATGGGAAACAGCAACGGGAAAAAAGTACGGATGCTCACAGTCGGCGGGAGGTCAGAGTGATCCCTTGTAGTACTGTACAGAATGAACTATAGGCTTTCTAACACAAAAACATCAAGTAGTTTGTTGGAGGGGTTTTCGAATTCATCGTAATCGTGTACCGTTCGTTTGAACTATCTGGTTCGCACGTTGTTTACTTGCAGTTACGATGACAGTTTTGTCGTCAGAAAGTCTCAGCGCTTATCACAGCAGATGCCTGAACACAGATTGAGGTGACTGGTTCAAACAGTAATGCAGTACAATTCATATATGGTGCCAGTAACAAGAACTCAAACATCTTCACTTGGTAAACATCTTCTGCCAACATGTTATTTGGTTGACTGTGCTGACTACTGTAAAGTACTATTACAAGATCAAACCTATAATTTACTGGAGTCCAGCGAGGTGTTGTCTGTTGTGTGCGCAAAGTTGTTGATGCACCAGATTAGCTTGTCGCAATACTGGTTACGTCATCACCGGCAGATTTGCGGTGACCTTATCACTCTTTCTGTAGGTTTTGACTACATATGTTCTGAGAGTTTTGCTTATGCGACGGATCGGAGGAAGTTGTTGTGTCCAATCGAATGCAAGTGAGCCATGCAGTCGGCCAATCAGATTGCTCTGACCTTCAAGCGATCGATAACACATGCGGACATCGGCTGCCTGGACCGTCTGGACTGAGAGTTTTCCGTAACGTTACTTGAAACGGTAGCTTTAATAAAGCTTACTTACTACTGGTATTTCCGTCGTTCTTGAATACAACAATGATGATGATGATGATGATGATGATGATGATGATGATGATGATGATGATGATGATG
>LUCH01004422.1:21839-41959 GCA_013368495.1 Paragonimus heterotremus | reverse complement strand
GCGCCTACACCTTGCAAACAAACAACCGAGCTGTAAGTGAAAATAAGGCGTCATCAGTAAGACAGCTTCCTTAGGGCTTTCACTGCCCCGCGTCATTAAGTGCACACACTTCACAGACAGCTCGGACAAAGAACAACATTCACGTCAATGAGCTCGGTTGACCGCCATCTCATCTAACGTTTCAAACCATCGACTCTGTGAGTCACGAGGGTTCCAGCCCAGAAGACGAACCCGATCTAAAGTGGCCAACCATTTCGTGAACGATTTCATTTGTCTACGCCAGGTCATCAACTGTCCACCTCGCACCTTACGCCAATCGGTCGAAGCGTCGGCAAACAGTGCTCGGTGTGGCAAGCGATCAGCTAGCATCTTTAGTACATGACCTAACTATCTAAGTCTGTGCAAATGTAGCGACTAAATAAAAGAAATCGTTTGACAATCAGTGCCAAACACCCGCTTCCTAACCTCCTCGTTGCTTACTCGTTGATGCCACCCGATACGAGCGATTGAACGCAGACATTGGTGGTCAAACTGCTGAAGACTATTCACGTCTTCTACTCTGACCGGCCATGTTTCGCTGCCGTTAAGTAATACAGCCCTCACTGTTGTCTAATATACGCGACCCTTAAGCTACAGAGAGATACCTTAGAAATAGCCTTAGAAATACGCGCCTCTATTTTATTCCCTACACCTCCGCCTCTGGTTTTATATATATATATATATATATATATATAAACCTTGATGAGACAGATTTTACCAGATGATCAGTGTAAACAATGTCGAAGTAAAAAAACCTGCCATTCACTACGTGTTTGGATACTTTGTGATTCAAAATATCAAAGTACACAGATACATACTGAGGCCTCGGCTATACCCGTGAATACAATGACCCGCGTTGCCACTGATCACGATAATGGGTCCCAGAAGTGATAGATCAACAAAAAGAGAAACAGCGAACGGAACAAGAGAAATCAATAATGATGATAACGACAAAGAGGGGTCGATAATATTCATAACAATATCACGGGGGCGAGATCGCCAATGACCGCGACACACCGTCAAGTCAGAGAACACTTCTAACCAACAGTACACATAGTCGTGAACTAAAACTGCAAGGCAACCCTTACCAATTCTGCCCGGCAGAATGGCTGGAGATTTCAGAATTGGTAATCATGTCATCACGTTGATATTTCTTTCAACCGTCAGCAGACTCAATCAGCAGTGTACAGTGTCGAAAGCTTTATCAATATGTCGAGGACGACCTACAGCGTAGACCGTGCAGTTTAAATACCCTGGGCTGAAACTTTGTGGCGTCTCAAGAATACGTCCATGGACTGTCGCATTGTTTATACCATCAACCAATTTAGAGGTAGCATGAGGGCAAATCCACACAATCACATTCGCAGTCTGTCAAGGCACACGCCAGGATCTCGTCTACTGTAAAGTTAAATAGGAAGGAGGAGGTTGGACAACATTGTTACACCCCATTTGAGATGATAAAGGTTGGCGATACGCCACCATAAACCCTAACTATCCTCGAGGTTTGACAGTAAATTGCATTCAGGGGGATTGGCGAACTCCTCCCGCACATCCTTTCTCGACAGACAGTCACAGCGTGCAGTTCTGTCAGTCGAATCGAAAGACCCCTTGATGTCCAAGAAGGCAACAATTGTTAGCCTTCCATATGAATAGCGGAATCCAAACATTTGATGTGTGGGAATATGATCTAAGCAGCCGCGGTATGGGCGAAACCCAGCTTGCTCCTCATAGACATGTTCTTCGTGTGTTTTGCCTAGTCTACGAAGTACAACAGCTGTAAGAAACTTTGACGCAATAGAAATAAGAGTAGTCCCTCTGAGATTTACACACGAAGTGCGTGAACCCTTTCTGTAAACGAAGACGATGTTAACTAAACCCCAATCATTTGGAACAAATTCACTAATTCAGAGTTTCTGGAGTAGAGCCGTCAGCTCTCTAACTAAAGCTGCATCTCCATCTACAAAAACAGCAGGAGGAAGTTTGCTGGACCGGACGCCTTGTGAAGTTTCAGAAACCTGACCTCGAGACAGATTTTTGTATCCGATGGTAGGGAAACGTCAACAGACCAGTGAGCACAGGTAGAATCAGAAGGCACAGTCAACAACCGAGGGGAGGGGGCAGTTGAAATAATGTTGGAAATGCTCAGTCCAGCGTTCTAACCGTCGTTGCACGATATAGATACGCTCACCATTCGCTTCACAGATTATCTTGATCAAATCCGGTTTCCTGCTACGAGCTGCTCGAATGAGAAGGAAAGGCACCCAGAATTCCCGGTAACAACCGCTTGTTCTATCTCGATAGAGAGTTGTGTCCACCAGGCTTTGTGATCCTCTCGTAGTTGCTTCCGGAGTATCAAGCGAGCAGCCTTGTAGGTCGAGTTGTACTCATTGCTGGAAGGAGTATCCTGGCAAGCGTTGAGAAGTTCGAGTGACTGCATATAGACAGCCGAATGAGTGGTAGTACCACACGAGGCTGTATCGCAATGATGTATTGCACGCCGAATGTGCTTCAATGTCGTCTGGTGACTAGATTAGAGGCAAGTGCACACTGGTAAACATGAAGCGTCTGTAGCCCTTCTAGTTTAGATACAATTTACGATTGACAACAAAGTGGCCACTCACCAAAACGCAAATAACAATGTACGATTGAAATCCATGTAGATGCTCCAGATTCAATTGCAACCATAGAGACAGTCACACTGATAGCTAACTGTCAGGTAGTCAATCTGTGTCCACGACTGGTTCGACGATGGAGGTAGCCAGGTGACACATTGACGCCCAGAACGTCGAAAATCAGTACTTGTCAAAAACAGACCGTCAGAAGCACAGAGCTGCAACAAACATTCACCGTCGTCTGCTCGACGAGTACAGTACTAGCGCAGGTCATCGAAGTCACGGTCGTCAGCGCCTAGTCTGCCTACTTGAGCGTTCAAATCTCAAGCCAGTACTACAATGTCCGTGTGCCGCGCGGTGTGTAGGAGGTTAGTGAGCTGCTGACAAAAATCACCCTTGACTGCATCTGGACTAAAGTCTATGGAGGCATACACTACAACAGCAAATAGACAGCGTTTATCACGGGCACCTCTCGACGCTGTAACCGCACCTTCGAGTTTGATAACACAGAAGCGGCTGTTCACGGGAATCCAGTCAAGCAACGCCTTCTTTGAGTATGTGTTCAGGGTGATATAATATTTTGTGTTATTTGTTTCATACTTGAGTTGGTAATCCATTTACGTTTCTCATTTTAGCTGTCATACGCCACTTGTTAGACGAATAAAGCCTATCTTACGGGCTTCAAACTCTTCTACTTCTGACGTGAGATTGTCCGCTTGTGCCGTCGAATCTGATTGTTCACAGTACAGGACAATTCCAACACCGGCTTGGCCGGTGGCCTGAGTTGTAGGCTATCCAGACAAGCGCACATTGTACCCGCATAGTGAAGCGGCTGACAGAGATTGGAGGTGTAGCACTGTATTAAAATCCCGAAGTCGTATTTCAGCAAGACAACCGATATCGATGGCGAAGGTCACCAAATTAAGAGCCGCCTGTTGGTGTATTTGCATAAGTGGTTCGAACATTAATAGTGGCAAGCTTAAATGATGTTCGGAGGGCTAGTGTTCCTCAGGCTAAGGAGCTTTGATGTTTGGCACATTATAATTATTTCACAAAAGAGGGGAAACGAGACGAATTCGTTTGGTGTGGAAAAAAATTAACACAGGAACAAAGCCAGCTGTCGACACCTCGGCCAAAGAGTTGTGATAGAAAGATATGACAAAATTCATAAGTAATGCAAGTTTGAGAACATGTCAGGCAACCAAGGCAAAAACAGTCTTCAAATCCAGAAATGTCATCAGTATTGGCTGATAAACGAGATACAGACGCCCCAGTGTTCTTATTATATTCGACCTTCTCCGTGGTTCATCGGCCGAAGTAGTACGAGATTTGTGAGCACCTTGGGTGCAGTAAAGATGAGGATAGTACCTTTGTAGCTGTCATATGATACTGTGACATTTCTTCCGTACATGAGAATGACTAACGAAAAGCACCATCTGAAAGGCGTTTCTTTAGCTTTTTATGTAAAGAAGTGTGACTAGTTCGAGAAGCAGCTCCTCATAACCATGGCTGAGGACACGTGCAGGAAGTCTGGATCAGAAGCCGCATTAAGATTCAAAGACAACCTCGATCATTAAAACAGGAGCGCTGCCATTACCCGCAGCGGAATAACTGAGCTCAACCGATTGAATTCCTCTTCAGAGTGATGAACCAATCAGTCCAAACGCCACGATAAGTGGCTAATTCTTGTGCAATAGCTTCACGTATGGTCCCACTAACATGTTATCGACCAGTAAACCACGAATGTGGGAAACAGAACCCGTTTATTCCTTGACAAAAAGGTTTTTACCGTCTCTTTGGCTCGTTCATCTAGGTAAGTTTCGCGATTCTTACACAGGCGTTTCACTTCGTGGTGGTCAGTGGTGTGAACGGAGTCTGGAGGATAAAGTCGATGTCTGTTTAGAAGTTCTGCTGAACTGATAACAACCTGCTTATGCCGGATGCGCAGAGCTCCTTTGGAACACATTTCGTCGTTCATGTTGATGTCAGTATCAGTTTAGATCGCTCCGATGCCATAGTCTAAACTAACCAACAGTCGGAGCTGTTTGGTGGGCGTTTCACACAGCCTGATCGCTGAAATTCCAATTAGCTTTTCCATATTCACGAGCGGATGATCACTGAACAAGCGACAAAGCGAAACAGACACGAACAACAGTAGTAGTCAAAACGCGGGTGATTACTCCAAATGTACATCGGTCATCTGAAAAAACGGAAACGTGCCCGCAACAGACCGTCCACTCAGTTTTAATTCCTTTCCCATCTGCTTCTAATTTTTACAACTTCAAGCCAAAAAACTGAATGAAGTCACTGATACCTGATAGTGCAGTGAATTCGTGTCTGTCGGCGATTTCAATGTTCGAATGCTCTGACAACTAGTTCGGCAAGTTGCTCTGATGAGCACTCACTCGAGTTTGGAATGTGCTGTCGCCAGAACGCGGCGTTACGATCCTAGTGTGGCCATCGTCTGAATTCGCCATTGAATATTGTTATGTGTCGGCAATTTTTTCTTGGGGTCATCACCCTTATCGAAGACGGTAATACATCAGTGATTCTTGCTGATGCTTAATTGCCATATAACCATGAACAGAAAAACTAGCTCTACTTGGAAACGAAGAAAGGAGGGAAGACCTAGTTACTAAAAGCAACAATCTACATGCAAACATTCAAACTCAAGGTGCCTACACCTTGCAAACGAACAACCGAACTGGTTACTATGAAAATAACCTTGCGATCAAGCAGGAGGAGGGATCAAACTCACTTCTAAAACAGCAAAACTTGCTCAACTGGATCCTAGTGAATGGAGGATTGGGTGACGTCATATTTAGTAGTTCGAACAAGGTTTGCGGACAGATCTGGAAGACGGTGTTTGTACGTCATACCTATATACACCCTAAACGGACACTGTCAAGAACGCCAAATGCGACGATGCGTTTGATCTTCTGAAGTTAGTTAAACAATAGGACATCATCGTGCCTATTGGTAATGTGAACTCACGAAAAAATCGTCTCACTCCAGAGGAGAGCCGGTTAGGTAGTATATTAAGCAAGCGGGCTCGACAAATGAGGATGATTGGCTATTACAATGTTGCAGACCTTAAGGGCTTTACAGGCCGAGTTGCATATTTACGTAAAAATTGCTACAATTCTTAACAGTTTGTGAAGCCCAGCCACGAAAAAAAAACTGACCATATCGCGATCAGCTATTGATAGCTTCGATCTATTAAGGATCATTGTTAATTATGGAGTGGCCACCTCAACAATGCCGTTCCCATAGTGAGCATCTGTTGGCAAATATAAAATGTTCAGTCGAAAATTGCGCGATGAAAGTATACGGTGCGCCTAACAGGCAACAAAGGTTACAACAGTGCAGTGATCTAAACGAGTACAGGGTAAAAAATTCCGACAGTTATACAAACCTCTTGTGAAAAGGCATGCTGTAGAGCAGCAAACCAAATGACGACAGAAGTGGATTTTTGCCCATTTAACACGGCTTAAGAACATAAGTCGATTTAACTCCAATTGACAATAAACACAACATTGATCGCTGCGAACTGAAACGCAAACGTGCGAACAGTCTATGTAATGGTCATGAAGTAGACCTCGGCGAGTCAGTCAAATAGATTGAATAGTTGGGTGCTGTTTCACTCATCCCTCGTTGCATTGCTAGTGGATACCGTGTTACCGGGACTAAATGGCGGGGAAAAAATAGCATAGCTGACAACGGCGACTTGACGGGTGGGTTAGTAACTTTGGGAAATAAAATAAATTGCTTGGACCAGATTATTCGGCAGTGGACAATAGACATCGTACGGTTAATCACGACAGGCCAGCCGATTACACGGCGGAAGTCGAAGTGACCTTAGAGCTCAACATGATAAACCTCCAGGGCCGACTCTTCACATTCCAGCTCTTTAAAGGGATGGTAGTGAGCGATCACCGTCTAACTTACCAAGTCTCTTAGTTTTATAGGAAAAATTGCAGACATTCTGGGATCGGTGCTAATCAGCAGTCTTTCCATTTTCAAGAAAGACACCTGAACATCACGTAACAAACACAGAGGTTTTGGCAATATCTTTGCCTTCACAGGTCTCATAATGCAACGGCTACTGGGACACAGAGAACCAAGTAAGAGAACACCCAGGTTTCCGATATGGTCACAGTTGCAGCCGTGATAAATTTATGAACCTTTTTTTAGACAAAGGCTGTGATGATTTTAAACCCAAAGGTCACCTTTGACTCGATTGCCCAACATGTTATTTTCGGCCGTCTTCATCCCAGAGGAGTTTCAACGATGTATATCAATTTTTTGACGCTGTATGTCTACCGAATGCGATATACGTACTCTTAGGAAGCTACATCCTCAAAAAAGTGACGGATGATACTCTGAAGCAATCGCTCGGAGCTTCCGGGGATCACGGGGAGGAATTTCTGCTAGATAATGGGCTGATTGGTAATGAATCTGTGGACAGATACTTCGCTTGGTTTTTCCATGGAGCACTTGCTGACCTTGTTGAGTCGGCCGAATGACATCTGTGGTATGTACTTTGTATGTTCGGAATGTGCAGTATTATCCACTGACTGAATTGGCTCTGGTCCGGATGTTGTCGTTGTAATCAAGCTACTCGATACCGTTGATCGCTTCACCCACCTGGATAGCGTCATCTTACGAGCCTGTAACATTGGGGATGAGATATCCATAAGGTCAGTGAGGACAGGCGTTACGTTCGCTATCATCTGTGACGTCCCAAAGAAATCTCAGTGTCGCTTAAAGAGGGTATACAATGCAGGTGCGCGCTCAGTGTTGCTTTATGGATCAGAGGCCTAGATCGTCTGTCTGCATGTTTCACACATTCTCCGTATTCCAGTACCGTTATCTTTGCCAATTGACCTGTATCGAACGGGTTGATTTTGTGAGCAGCGCGACAGTGCCGGCTCGTTTGCAAATTTGCGACGGATAACCGAGACAATGGAAACACACTGCCCACGCTGGTTGGATCAAGTGCTGTTTATACGGTCGAAGCGTCCGCCGCACCACGTAACGTTCAGTGTGACTGCTGATGGTTGGAGGAAGCCGAAAAGCAGCCAGCAGAGGACTTGGACATGGGGTACGAAAACTTTGACCGCACCCTACTGAAAAGTTGGTGGGTACTATCTGCCTGACTGGAGAGTACACCATTCACCCTGCGAAGAACAAGTGTTCTTAGATATGACAGTGTCTCGTTGAAAAAGCAATCCTATATCCTCAAGGCTACTGACTTTCCAGTCTGCAGGAAGTTCCACTGTTTTGCTTAGTTTCCTGTCACGCATTTCTACTTGTCTATTACTCTACTACTCATAGATCAGCTGTCAAGATCGACGACAGTTTCAGCTATAGTATAAAATGTACGGTTCGAAGATAAAAATGATGATGAGCTTTAGACGAAAAACGCGAATTGAAAAGTATCTGACTACATAGATGAAAATAACGTCCAACTTTTCAGATGTTCCAATGCACCCTTTGGAGAGAGCACAACAGTTTACAGGCTGCAGAATTTTGAACGGTGGGTGTACACGTTCTCATAATAGGGTTTAGTGACGTCTGCCTACCTAAAGAAAGACTGAATAATTTACTGACAGGTACCCAATGCAAAGAAGGTACAAACTTG
The DNA here is from genome assembly GCA_013368495.1 of Paragonimus heterotremus. Lineage (NCBI taxonomy): Eukaryota > Metazoa > Platyhelminthes > Trematoda > Plagiorchiida > Troglotrematidae > Paragonimus > Paragonimus heterotremus. The sequence continues at coordinate 33,664 of LUCH01004422.1, read as the reverse complement.
AGAATGACTACGCTGCAGGTGACCTGGTGCACTCATACAATGAAGATGGTATCTGGTAGTTTACTATGTAACCCGTTCACCAAAATCACTCGGAGGCGTTATTATTTACGTCAATCTGCATGCAGCACGTAAAGACAGCGATAGCATATACACCAAAATGTGTGAATACCTACTATCCAAATGTCAACAGTGTTCCTGTTCATTATTCGTCTGTCCAAAACTGTTCACATGTACATTGATGTACACGTTCACATTACTTATTTAGCAAGGCTGATGGGATGAAATGGAGAATCGATTATTCTGCAACTCAAGTTCTTTCTGCAGAACGAGACAAAAGGATCAGAGAGGCTATCACCAAGACCGTTTCACAAATGTGCCAGACTCTTTAGTGAACCCTATGGTAGTATCCAATTACTCTGTGAAATATGCCCAGACTGAACACGGCGACAAAAAATATACGCTTAGATAAAGTATCACGGCCTCACTGTCAGCTAACATGTTATAGGATCAGACCCAGAGGACATCGGTGCGATCAAAAACATGGCAACGATTTACGTCATTGTAATACACCCCCTATTTCGTCCGATAAGTAATCACAGCACCTTTGCATGAAAAAACGCACAGTTCGAGCGGCTCAGCTAGGTACGCTACTCTCAAAATATCTCCGTTGATATAGGCGCAATAAATACCAGGAATTCAGTAGTCAAACCAAACCAGTGGACGCTGAGTTCAGTCTCACTGCTGATGAAATGTAACTATTTGTCAGAGATAGTGATTGTTGCAGAAGCATTCATTAACCAATGAGAGCAGAGCGGTCATCTCTCACACTTTTTTAGATGGAAAAGAAAGAGCATTCGAGCGTTTGTTCATTTAGACTGAACAGAACCATGACCAGAGTGAAGGAGTAACTAAAGTGATCATGATGTATGGTCGGAATTTTACGGTGGCCACTCACCGCAATATTTTTACAGCGCTATTCGGCTACAAGAAGAAATTCCGGTACATGCAACCAATACACCGCAACAATGGACGACGATACGTTTCAGATACAAGCTCAATGTTGATTACAGCTTGATCACCAGCCGGAAGATACCAACATGGACGCACTTACTGTCGAACTGTAGATTAATCGTGTTGTCCTTGGGTTGATACAGTAGCTGCCGATCACTGTCGAGTTCCTCTTTTTACAGAAGCGGCTTCGTGCCATCACAGGAAACAGTTTAATTCCAAACTCAGCGATTAGCTGAGACACTTTTACGGTAAACGCAAGTCGTTTTCAATGTCCAACGAGTACATCCCATTCAGTGAATGTAGAGGTACCATCCCCGTCGCTACTGTTGTAATCATTGACTTTCATGTCAAGTATGCCCAACATAGAGTACAGCAGAACAAAACCACAATAGTTTTGCGAACCTCATATACTGAGTGAAAATAGAAGTCATAAAGTGCACTTGACAAACTTCTCTCAGACAGACGAAGCAAACGAACCAAGAACAGCAAGCAATATGTTCGATTGCAGCTCAGCTGCGCGTGAGCTGAACCAATGATTGATCCACTCGGTCGATAAGACAATCACACTGCAAACGTTTTGACTCAAGTTGGGTTACTGAATTCCTTAGAAGATTGACCTAGTAACAATCTCCTCAGTGGTCTGTTTAACAACTGCAAATCTAGCTGGAAAATCTCCCAGTACAAGATATCCTCCAACATGTACGACACAGTACAACAATTTGGTGATTGTTTATCTTGGACGTCTATTAACTGGCCATGATTCATTTTTAAAGTTTTCCTATAGACGTACACCGTTGTTGTAAATCCGCGCTGAATATTCAACCTACGGATCCACAGATATCTTCTTGATTACATTTGACTGATATGACGTGATCAGGTAATTTAGGACAGCAATATATATGCTTAGCGCTGTCGTACGGTAGACGACATCCGGGGTATCAGATCCTTGAGTTTGCAGCGATTTAGTGGCAACGAAGCCGAATAGCCAATCACACGGTCTCTGGTTCGAACCCTGGTTGGTTCGACCGTTTCCTTCTGGGTATGGTTAGTTTCATAGTGGTCAGCCCGCGTGTGTATCACATGGCAACGAAAACCTTGCAGCAATTAGTGCGTTACCTCGTTGCAACGGCTTTTCTCATCACTGGGTCTCAACCCAACCGATCATTTCTGGAATCGTCTAGAACGAAGACAGCACTGACGGACTCTAGTCCACTGTAGAACACCTCGAAAACGAATCAATGGTTTAAACACAAAAATGAGTCTGGTGTTAGAGACAAACCAACTGGGTAATAAGATGAGAAGGAGCAAAGATGACCTTTTTATGATTGTGGCATTCTGATAAAAAATGGGGTTGTAGAAAATGAGCAGAGTGAAGTATGGGAACTTGCACACAGTTGGACTACTAAGGTGAAAACCTATCCATAGGATATCCCTCTCTTCAATGGATGAGCTAACTCTCTGTCTTCATACTAATGACTACAATTATTAATAGACCAGATCACAGAGTTATCGGATATATTGATTTTATTTAGTCACCTTCGAGATGGTTAGGCAACACTATTCACTCAAGATAGTGGTTGAGCGTTTGGATACGATTATTTGGTCACGCCTATTGTGAAGCTATTGGGTTATAGTTAACACGTCAGTTTCACAAACACGAGAGCCGAAAAGCAAATTCCGGTCCGGAAAAGGATATGCACTACTAATGAGCTTTAATAGAAGCTCGAGTGTAGTGACATCTTTCAAAACTAGCTAACCAAAAGGCTGAAAGCTGAGGTCAAGTGTGAGTAGTGTTCAGTTTGTGATACACTTCAGCTATACTTGTTTGAACTACCACATATGATGGACGTGCACGAACAGTATTGTACAAGAGGTATAATCAATTTAAAAGACGAAGCACACATCTCACTAACTCCGGTCGGAAATCTCGTACCTCAAGACAAGTACTATGGTCGGAGATGGAAGCGCTGGGAAATTTCCGAATGCCAACGGACAGGTTAGCTCGGTGCTAATAACATTCACTATCAACCTAAAAATTGTGGAGCCAGACTGTGGTTATCTGGGTTTGAACTGTATCCGAATTATAAGATTGACATGTTGACTTGACGAAGACGCCTCGTGGTGTGAAATTTGAATACTTGGACATTAGGTAAAAAATATACTCTTCAAAAAGAAAGGTCAACCTTTCACCAGAAGGTGGGATCGAGCCGGTAGTGAGTAGTTGTGACTATTATTCCCGTTGCATCGCTTGACCTATGCCAATATGGACTCAGTACAATGTCGCAGCGAAGGGTTCAAACAGTGGTTCAGGGGGTCATAACTGCGTTTCGTTTGAATGCGGTTGGAAAAATCGACATCAACAGCCTGAATCAAACAATAATGACCACGGGAGATAACAATCGGACTATTCGAAAGCCATCAGTATGACTACGGCTTTCGGCCATATCGTCCAATGGTTTGAATCAACTACGTTTGAAACTCCTAGGATCTCACCAGAACAGAGCCAACAAAAGCCAAACTCTCCATACGCTTGTGCTGAACCATGAGCTATTCACCACGCTACTGTGTGTGCCAACAGACGAAAAACACAAACAAGGCATGACAAAAGAGTAAAAGGTCGCACATGAACATTGTACAAGTAGAACAAAAACAGATAGAAAGCAAAATGACATTATGTGAACATACCATTCTTTAAAATTAGAGTTCCAAAAAGGTAGGTGATAACGCAGATTGCCTAAGAATTTAGTTTACTGATGAGTAATCGGGGATTTGGTTAATTTCAAGTTGAACACTACTCATATTTGATCTCAGCGTTCGCATTCAGATAGACTGTCTAGTCAGCCTCTCTCGAAATGAAAATCCCCGACTATCCATCAGTAATTTAAAAATTTCGTCTAGCAAGTTTAATGAGATCAAAGATTTCGACCTGTCTATGAAGTCCTAATCGCGGGGTTATCGATCAGAGTTAACAGACAGTAACTGTGTCTCTTCTCGAGGCAGTCGGACAACCCGATCATTACTCACAAGCGAAAGTGGTTGAGCATTCACATATGATAGTTCGGTCGTGTCCAATGTGAGGTTAATGGCGCGGTGGTCAACAAGGTTGCCTCATAAAAGCGTTGTCGGAGTTCTAGTCCCAGAGGGGGCAAGAATGTGTACTACTGACGAGCTATGATGAGAGCGAAACTCGAGTCTAGTGGTTCTTTTTGAAAGAGGCTGACTACAAAGTCTATCTGAATTCGATAACTATGATCAAACGTTAGTAAGTATTTAGTGTGAAATCCCCCAGAAAGAGGGTGATATCATTCAAATTGCTACAACGCAGTGATTAAAGCAAAAAGCCATAGCATACCGATCGAAAGAAGACATAGAATGGTCTTAGGAACGAATGACAATTTATTGTAACAGTCGATTTGCATCTGGAATGGAACTATCGTTGTTCACCTTTTGGTGGTTGCTGTTTATGGAGCCCAAGGAAATTTACAGCGCTTCGTTAAATATAACAGGTATGTTAGCACAAAAAACTAAAACTGTTTATCAAAAAGCCAGGTTGGTTTGTCACCGAATTAAACAGTTCTTAGATGGTCTACAAAAAATCAAAGCACTATAAAGACAAGCAAGTTCTTCTAGACGATTAATCAGAACTTCGAAAACGACCATCACAAAACCGAGAAGACGGCGCTACAAATCTTCAAGATAATGGTATGCTTCGTAAACTGATTAGCTGAGTGCTAAAGGTTATTCTGTTCATCGGACGTTTGTGTGCAAGATGTAGGCACTTTGATGTTGTACGTTTGAATATGGACAGAGCTCTTTTTTCAGTGGCTAGGTCCTTTCCTGACCTCTTCTTTTTTCTCTTTCCCTGTACAAAGTTTTTTTTTCTGGTTGTGTGGCAGTCTAGCAACAGTGTGAACCACTGATGTATTGTTGTCTATTTTGATTAAGGTGATTGTGTTCATCGGACTCCCCATATCTAGTAAGGAAAAACAGGAAATTCTGCAAACACCGCCTACCACCTTATATCCAAACGTTGTTGGAGTTCTACCTCAGTAATGAAATGATAAGTATCTAAACAGAACAATCAATATAGAGTGCTTGACAAATTTCAAAGACAAAATTATCAAATCTAACTAAGTTGATTCCAACATCATAATGGCTGAAGTAATTGACCAAAACGGGCGTACATAAATGAGAATAATGGCAAAGTACATGAGACACCTGCAAACATTACACACTGTTACAAAATTTGTGCAAAACAGACTGGCATTTCTAAAAAAACTACCAGTTTTACATCTTCGGACAAAAGTGTGGGTATGCTGATTTTCAGCTCTTGTTCACGTGCATATTAACATTCGTGCGAAAAAAATAGTCTGTCAGTAATCACGGATAAGCCAACTCGAACCAGGTGTGAAAAAGAGTTCTCGATCTCGGTCTGGTGGTTCTTAATACACATGCATTCGCTTTCCGCTATCGATCTCTTGAGTGAGATTTGTTGAATACCATTCAGTCTTCAGCTAATCAATTTGCACACGAACACACCATATCCACAACGGTATCGACGAAGTGAACATTGTCTATCGAGTACCATAATATGAAATCGTCCTGATATCATCATCATCATCATAGCAGCCATGAGCCTGATCAAAAGGTATCGTGGCTCGTGCCGTCGCTCAACTCAATAGTGACGTGGAATATCCTAGAATGTAATAGACTAAGCGGAAGAACTAGAAATGGTATGAACGCAGGTACGCCATTGAATGCGACACACTGTCATCTCGGGTAACGTCTCTAACCAACGATCTGAGTAAACACGAGGAATCCAACCAGGCATGCGACACATACCCACATTGTTCAGTGGAACAGTTAGAGTCTTCATATTTCCTGACCACATTGTTGCTTGACCACCATGTGGTTTCACCCAACTGTTGGTAGTCTCTGTATATAATGCTCGGTACAGTAGACGCTCAGCTGGCATACGAAGTACGCTACCTAACGATCGCAAACTATGCACCGTGAGTAGTTGATCAATTGACCGCGCATCCCGAGCGTTCCCGAATACGCGTCGGCGAACTGCCGCATTGCTCACCCGATCAGTCCACTTAATGTGGGCTAATTGGTGGAGACAACTATGGTCAAACACCGCAATGGCTCCTAGATTGATAAAGACATTATCAATTTGAAATATCTGGTGGTTCTGAACAAATACTGGCGTTAGGAAACGTTCATGTAACGGTGTCTAGGGTGGTAGACCGCTGACGGTGCAACAAAGAGGCTTAGAATACAAGGTAAGTGGTTCTAATTTCAAAGATCTCAACAGTTGTTCAACTCAAACCACACGACCTTTCAAGCATCAAGTACTACAACACGCGACACAGCAGCACACGAGTTGAACGAGTTGATCTCAGAAAAGCAATTGAGCTAACAGATATCAGACAGAATATTCTACACAGTACTTCATATAGCAAGTTACGTAGGGTTATCCACAAGCAGACCAGAGTTTGTTCGAACGTCGATCGCGAAGCTTTCGTAACCCAGAAAGACAATGGAATGGAAACCAGGTATGCTTTAGGAGAAACTAGCAAGCTCTTCAAGTATAACAGTATGACGGGCCCAAGGTGTAAATCTGTCACAGAAACTATCAGCGACGCAGACGGTACGCCCACTTAGAACAAGTTTATATCACTTCGACGGCCAAGTTAGCTGGTCGTAAGCATGGAACGTCAAGTAACGGCAATGAGACCCAGAACCACATACGTAAAATGAGGTCCGCAACCACAACTCAACTACCAAACAAAATGAGGCTACCGGATCATACGACCTTGTGCCGGCATTTTCCGAAGATGTCAAGGCATCAGTGAATGTATTGGTTTATTTGTCCAAACTGGTATAGACGACGAAAAACATTTCTCTGTGCCGGGCGCACTCGGCGATGGTCCCCATATTTAAATGCGAAACAATGAGCTCTTGTGAAAACCAAACGGAAATCAACTGGACCTAGACATAATTAGGGTCCTGGTTCCCAGTAAACTTCGTCGACGTAGTAAAGTCCACGTGGCAGACGACATGGAAGAACAAGCAAGGCCTTGCATCCGCCGAGAGTATATTGATCAGGTTTTCACTGTTCGACAAATTCTGGAGCAACGGAATTAACACCGCAGACAACAAGTGCTGGATGGTTTTTGATTATACGGGTGCGTTCAATCCATCTGATCGACCTGATCATTTAGCTACTTATAATGTTGTGGATTGAATAAGTTAGACGAGACCTGACTGCGAAATATCTGGGATTCAGCTGGAATCCTGGTGGATTACTCACTCAATTCACTGTGTCATTTGGAATGACAGTGGTTTGAGCGGGTAAGTCAATTAAAGTATGAAATTACTCAGCGGTTAGCTTGGTTTCATAAATTAGCTGATAAACCGTTTGCAGCGTTTGCGTATACTGTTTCTGTCGCTGGTTCGAACCCAGCAGTCAAGATTCTTCGTACATACATTTAGACGTGCTTGATGGCAAGGGGTGTCGAGTAAATGTGAGAGCACTTTCGGAGTTTTATTTTTATGTTTCCATTCAGGTTATGGTTCACGGGGAACCGTCTAGCAAGTTCAACAATGAAAGTTGGCATTTATCATTAAAAAATTAAATGGGATTGTCTAAGGTATCCTCTAAACAACCAACGTACCACAAACCACGTGGAAAGTTGACTGATCTTTAGTATGTCGAAATAATGCTGAATTACTGTGCTATCTTGACGTGGTGCTCAGGCTTGCGCATTGCACTGATTCGGAGGGCTATGCTGACTAGGGCTTCGGTCCTTCCAGCTGTAACCATATCAAACAGATCAAAGCGTAGCAGTCAGAAGAAAAGCAGTTAATAGGATTGTACATCGTACTACTGATCACATATACCAGCGTCTAGGTAATGATCCCATGGACATACAGCAGAAATATTTTTATAGTTGCGGCACTATTGTCTTCCGTACCAGGAAGTAAGAGGTGGGAAATGATAACCTCAAACAAAGGGTACTTCAATCGTCGAACGGTTGACCGTGACCGTCGGTGTATTCACCAAATACGGTCAAAAAACATCGGAAAAGCATTCATATGCCTGAAGTAGTCTGGAATACTGCGCGCATCAATGATCAGAATCAGACAGCATTATCTTATTCACTAGGTCTTCGGGTTGGGCAAGCCTCTCATTGTCGAGTGTCACACTACTGAATCACTAGCTTAGGGTACGGCATCCCAGGAAAACGCTATCTCCCCTTATCTTACTGGCCAGAATTTTGAGTCAGAGACTCAGGATGGGATCCCTCAAGTAGACCCCCTTCCGCGGCACAAACGACCGAGAACTATCAGAGGTTATCGTTTCTTTAACAGTGACATTCATCCACTGCACCTTATTCCTTCTACGTTGGCCCTCAAGTTTTCTGCTTACAATTTGCCCTCGAATGACGATTGTTCTCTGTATGCCAGCTGAATGTTTACCGTACCCAGCATTATATAATGAGACCACTAACAATTGGGTAAAACCGCGTGGTGGTCAACCAACAACGTGGTCACGAAATATGAAAACCTTGACTGCTCCATTGAGCAAAGTGGGTAGGTGTCGCCTGCCTGGATGGGGTCCTCGTGATCACTCAAACCGGTGGTTAGAGACGGTATCCGAGATGGCGATGTGTCGCAGTCAATGGCGTGCCTGTATCCATACCACTTCTAGTTCTTCCGCTTAGTCTTCTTTTATTAATTTTCAACCTGCTTAGTAACGTTTTCTTCTAGGGCATTCCACGTCACTGTTGAGACGAACGGCGGACCGAGCCCCAGTACCTTTTGGTCAGGCTGTTGGCTGTTATGATGACGATGTTTTCTAAAGCCAACACAACTGGTGGATATGGGCAATTTGAATGTCCGTACTCTCCGACAAGTCGATCAGCAAGCTGTTTTGACAAATACTGTCTCAAGTCTGGAGTTTGGTGTGTGCTGTGCGTCGGAGATGTGAGTCTACGATTCTAGCACCGTCATTCACTTGAGCTCACCTCTAGATGACTGTCGATCCAAACGCTTCTATTTCAAGGTTTCTGGTGACGCCGAAACTGAATCTCACGGTCAAACTGGAGTGAGATTTCCATTGAGTTCCATGGAAGACCAATGTTCGCTCAGTGCTGAATTAATGAGATTACAGCTTCTGATTTCAAAAACACCATAGTTATGAGGTAACCATGCACTCTGTAAAACTGATGGAGCTCCATAAATGTGTGATAATAATCCACGAATGATGATTGCTTAATAATCAACCCGAGGTATGCTCTTCACTACGTACGCAGAGTGTTTGAGGGCAAGTCCTATCCCAAGGGTTATTCGTAGTACCCAGTCTCAAGTTACTCTTAAATTATCCATTCGACAGTTAGTAAATAAGAATAAACGCATACGGACGTTGGGTGCGCGTCTCAGATGGTCATTATTCCACAAGTAATCGTAGAGCACAGATCTGTGAACAGAACATACAGCTGCTCCAATGCATATAAACACGATGGAGAGTGAAAATTTGCTCAGTATACAGAAGGCTTGTGCGAAACTGGGTGTGTTCCTCGTGACATTGCATATAACTTACGGAGCATAGAATACGTCAACAACTTAAGCGCAAGCGAAATCGAACTAAGTTTTTGGTGGTTAAAACAATCATTGCTAAGGCCGATTCAAAACGGGAGCGTCTGTTTGTTCTCTCAAAGATGAACGGATGAGTCTGATAGCCGACCTCTAGAAAACAAGCTGGACGGTTTTCCAACAAACAAACCACCATTCTAAAATACGAGACGGAAGGGAGATATGGCAAGGGAACATAGACACTGTTCGGAAGTTGGGTTCTGCATACGGGCCAATAGGCACAGACCACAGAAGGCAACTGAACGCACATCATCATCATCATCATAACAGCCATGAGCCTGACCAAGAGCCTGACCAGAGTCTGTGGCTCGGGCCGCCGCTTACCTTAACAGTGACGTGGAATATCCTAGAAGAAAACGCTACTAAGAAGACTGAATGTAATAGACTAAGCGGAAGAACTAGAAATGGTATGAACGCAGGTACGCCATTGACTGCGACACATCGCCATCTCGGATAGTCCCACTAACCACCGGTTTGAGTGATCACGAGGAACCCAGCCAGGTAGGCGACACCTACCCACTTTGCTCAATGGAGCAGTCAGAGTCTTCATATTTCGTGACCACGTTGTTGCTTGATCACGACGCGGCTTTACCCAACTGTTGGTGGCCTCAGTATATAACGTCCAGTACAGTAAACGATCAGATGACAGACGGAGTACAAGACCTAACCATCGCAAGCTGTGTACCGACATTAGTTGACCAATTGATCGCGCATCCCCAGCGTTCCGGAATACGCGTCGGTGAACGGCCACATTGCTCACGCGATCAGTCCACTTAGTATGGGTCAACTGGCGGAGACAACAATGGTTAAACACAGCAAGCTTCTTAATATCTTCTTTGTGAACAGGCCACGTTTCCGAACCATAAAGCAAAATGGAGCGCACACAGGCATTACATACCCTTTCTTTCAGCGATAACCAGACGTCTTTTCGACGCCACAGGCGACGCAGTTTGACAAAGCCAACGCGTGCCTCTGCAATCCTCGTTGATATCTCATCAGCAATATCACAACAGGCTGACGACATAGTGCTACCCAAGTATGTGAAACTGCCACAGTCTCAAGCGGATTACCTGCAATGAAGAAAGTAGGAGTAAAAGTGTCCCAGTCTTGAAGCAACACTGCACTCTGAAGGTGCAAAGTGCATTCCATACAAACCAGCTCGGTCGCTCAACCAGTCCAGCATCGTCTGCATGTTTATGACAGAGGGGCTAAGTAAGACAATGTCGTCCGCATACTCCAGGTCGGTCAGTCTAGCGCCAGGAAGAAGCTCAACACCAAGCCAACTGTAATCTCGGAGTGCACCCTCCAGAATGTCGTCCTTGACGAAATTGAACAGAAAGAGCGAAATCGGACACTACTGACGAACATCACTAGAAGTAATGAACGCCCGAGACAGTTGTCCATAAACTCTCACCCTGCTTGCAGAGTGAGCATATAGTGATCTCAATAGATTCACCTATTTCTCTCGCACTCCCTTGCGAAGAAGACAGTTCCAGAGAAAGTTACCAACAACTGAGTCGAAAGCAGCCTTCAGGTCCAAAAAGACTACCACTTTCGGCTGTCTGACAGAGTGCCGATGTTCCAAGATCCGTCGCAGGATAAAAATATGATCAACGCACCCTCGACCGGATCGGAATCTTGTCTGTTCTTCGCGTATCTGACTTTCTCTGGGTTTAGTGAGCCGACGTAAAATGAGACCAGTGAGTAACCTGGAAGCAACAGACACCAAACTGATGCCTCTGTGGTTGTCACATAGACTTCGGGCCCTCTTTTTGAAAACGGGAATGACTGTTGATAGGCACTAATCAAGAGGCACCTCTCCAGTCTGCCAAATCGTCTGAAGGAGTTTTGTCAGTTCTGATATCAACCTCTCCCCGCCATCCTTGAAAAGAGAAGGGGAAAGGAGGTCTGGACCAGGAGCCCCATTACGCCTCAATAATTTGAGCCCCAGGTCCACTTCTGGTTCTGACGGAAGGCTGTCTGGAACGCAATAACTGATCAGTCGGGTCCCGTCGTCCACATGATCTGGTTGAGGCCAGCTAAACTGTTCTTCAAAATGTTCAGCCCATCTGTCAAGTTGGCACTATTGATTGGTGATAAGTGAACCATCTTTTGCACATATGGTCTCACTTACATCGCCTCGACGACCAGTA
>LUCH01004422.1:0-20600 GCA_013368495.1 Paragonimus heterotremus | reverse complement strand
AAAAACTCAACACGTGGCCAATCAGTGTGATCACCAGCTAGGCAGTCAAAGGGGACACATATTCCAGTTTACAATACTATATCTAACAAAATGAAATGCAAACAACAGACCAGTATCACTTACGACGAACAGCCAGAGAAGGAAGCGTTCACTGATCGGACACTCAAAGTAAAGATTGACCAACAAACTGAACGGTCCGAGCATCACAGAATCAAACAGGGCGATGCTACTCTTTGTCATGTGGGCAATCTGAGAAGAGGAGAAAAAGTTTTTTAAAAAATAGGTTGATAAACAATCTTACTGTCAAGCTGGTGCGAAACGATTTCAATATGACAGTTACAAAAAATAATCGGCGACACGAATATTCCGTCGTCTCAAACTGACGATAGCAAACTTGGTGCATTGCTCAAATAGTTGTCATCCCAACCTGACGGGGACAATTGCACAGTTTCTTGACATGCCGATAAGTCACCGAGAAGATGGCTTTATTAGAACAGCTGTCTACAGGTAGTCTACGTAGTCCGGACAATACTTGAACTATAGTAGTTTCACACCAGTTTATCATAAACATGCACTAATGAGTACACTATTCGTACGAGCGACACGAATCTGTGCACAGGACAACCTTGCAGAAGAAACAGACTTGATCACATACGTACCATGATCTAACGGTGACTCCAAAGGTCTTACAGAAAAACAGAGGAAACCGAGACCGCCATCCGAACAGACGGTAAGCGGAAACGGCGTTTTAAAGATAACTGTTTTTTAAAGGGATTATCGTATGCATAGTCAGCACAACCGAACGTAGTGTATCAGCTCGGAAAGAGAAAATACCCGACCTTAATCGAAAGAGGTCAGCCAGTTGGTACCACTCCACATTGTCCACCAACTGCGGAAAAATTTACATAGGTGGAACCGACAGAGGTTTGACCTCTAGAGTGAGGGAACATTTGTTTAAGAACGGTAATGCCAGTGAAACACGCAAATAACCAGTGTCCACAGTCGTTAGACACATCCTGATCAGTGGTCACGTTATCGACCCAACCTATTGCACCAATCCATTAGAGGATTTGCTGCGGCGATTGCAATCAATCGACCGAAGCCGACCTTGTGTGATCGAAAAAATTGTTCGTGAAGTTGACAGTGGTCTGGACTCAGTTATCTCCCCTAATCTACCGAATGATCATTCCTCTTAATTGGTTGATCTGAAAAACCGATTCGCGTTATTGTAAATTTGATACTGATGAGTCAGTATGAAGTGTTTGCATCTACCACTCTCCGTATTGTAACTGTTTTGCTCGAAGTAACTGTTACAAAATATTCGCTTATACGTCAAGCTGTCATTTTAACAAGAGTAAACAGGACAGTAGAAAGACGAATTCACACACGACTAAAGTCCGCCAAAAACCAAGCAAGGCCAGCCAGGTTTAGTAGAATTTAACCATTTAACATCAAACCTTAACAGCGGTTCAAAGCCGTAAATGATTGAATGAATGAATGAGATCAAATGAAATCAGCTATCGTAGTTCTGTCAACTGGAAAACATAAAGCACACCGGTTCATGAAATAGTTAAACGGAAACAACCAGTAGACCGCTGCCGATACATATCACAGTAACTACTAGAAGCGCACCCCTCAGGGATTCACTGTAGGTTGTACTATGAGATCGTGATCAGGTGTCGTGTACTGACTTCACTATGTGAAACAAGACTGTGCCGAACGCAGCGGACTGACACTCAGACGATGTGTTCGAGGTCAGTGCGCTCAGGTGTACATATACACTTCAGCATTAAATTAATTGACACAGTTTGAAGATGAGCAGGTCCCGTTGTGTTCAGTGTGAAGATGGTAACGTGTTGATGAACAAACTAGCTTTCGACTAAAACGGAAATCTATAAACAAGCCTTTTGCGATACTCGCCAATGTATTTTACAACAGCTTCAAAACTGTCCATCATCTGTAAAGGCATGCTACTGCCTAGGAGTTTATCGAACTCATCCGTATTCCTATCGGAAGAAATGCCTTGGTCATAGGTATATAAAACTGTTTTTTTCTTTCCGATGTCCTTCTCTGATGAATCGAGGGATTCCTAATTAAGTGTACGTGACCAGTTAGTGGAACTGTGTACAGTCATTACAGGACACAACAAAAGACTTCCATATTAAGTTATCCGATGAATCACTTTTATGTTGTGATTAACCCGGACTGTTTTAGTGCATATTCTGACCGAGAAAAGTGTTGAGTTCAAAACTGCATGTTAGCTGCTTTCATTGAAGAGAGGCTGGTTCACTGGCCATTACATCATCAGTGTCGTGTCATCAGACTTTTGTCGTCCAACAGTTGTGCTATGTCCGCTTCAGTTTTATTCCACTGGTATAGCATGAGCAAGCACTTGACAGTGAGGGTTAGTGAGCGAACGATAGCCAATACCAACGTCAAATGAAGCCAATTCAAAACGGATCAACTTTTATCAAAAGATGCAGTTTTTTAATAGGTCGGTGGCTATCACAACAAAACATCACACTACATCAGACTGAACGATCCCTAATGAATGACTCAGGGAGATCATCGAAATGACCGGCCGGATGCAAGTGATAGGTACACACTGTAACGGTCAACAGGCCAGGAAAGCGAGTCACTACGCATGCACCATGTGGAGGAGACAATGTGAGAATCTGGCTGAACGTCCAACGAGTGCCCTCAGTTAAGAGAAGATACAGAGCGCCGAAGTCGATTCAAATATGAAGCGTGAGTAGACAGCATATAACCTACATTCGAAGTTTGCCACGGTAATACACAGACACATCAATTTGACATAGAAGTGGCCGGCCATCATTAATTGAACAGTACAGTGATGTTTGATTTCACGTGATATACTGTTAGGTCACATGCGTACCGGTTAACGCCAGGCTGTTTACACGCGATTGGTTCAGTCGTGTTTCAACGTGATATTTGACGAATTTTACACAAAACTCCCCAACAATCGCCTGACCAGACTTAGAGTGGGTGACTAGTTAGTTACAGGCCAGCAAGTAAGAGAACAATCCCAGTGTCATTCTGCACCAATCGAAGGTATCACTGGGTTGTTTGGTCCTAAACGGCCGCAATGAGGCATCAACCTGTTCATTCCACCGTTACATGTCAAACCCAGAGTGAACTGTTAAACGCACTTCAGAGCTGGTCAACCAAGACCCACCACCAGTATCATCGATAACAACGTTGCTGTGGTTTAAACTGAGGCTTAGCTATCATTCACTCATGATAAGACGAGCAAACTTTAGAATGCCATTGGAAACTGGTTACTGGAATTAGTCCACTTAAGCTACCCACAATGTTTGTCACACTGGGCTATCCATTCTCACATATTTATCATTTCGCACGACAACGGTCAATGACGTCTTGGTCTACACCTGTGTGACTAAAATAACTGACCTTGTTCTGGTGTTGTCAACCTCCCTGAGAGTATGCAGCCGCCAAATGTATTCAGGTGTTAGGACTATAACTCATCCGGTGACGTGATTCATCAACTCCGATTCAGACCTAGTCTCAGATAAGCCACATGACTGCTATTTAAAAGTGGAGTGGTTTCATACACAACTATCGTCTTATCAGATCTGGCTTCTGTCTCAAAGTTGACACATAGCTCTGATATAGTTATTTTGGTCGCAGATATGAACACACAGGTGAGGCCGAATCTCGTTTGGGTAAGCATCATATCTCCCGGATAACGGCGGATAGCTGTCACAACTGTGCATTAAATACTGGATATTTTCAGCCGGTACTGGTATTAGAAATGGCGTGCACCATTGTTAAACTAACTTTTACATTCTCCGTACTCCGTATCTAACGTTCGCTTACTCAACTCAAGATAACTGGTAAACGTTGACGTTTGTAACATTTGAATGTTTCGACAAACAAACCAAACAAGCTGTTCGGGTGAACACTTTATCGGATCTGGAACTGACCGTATGTTGTGTCTCCACAACGCTCACTTACAATCCATATGTTGTCATTCACCTTAAAATGCCATCAGACAGTACTATGAATCAGCTGCTCTTCCTCAGCGTCTATGATAACGGTGAAGACGGGTCTGACTGTCAGGCTGGAGTGCGCTTCGTAGTGGGTTGCATGATCTCAGTAAATAGTCGCTTGTCGACCGTATTTCATGCAAACTTTGTCGGCACTGACCACAAAGATAATGACTATCTATAACGTCAATACGTGACTAACAGAAAACAGTTTAATCATCATCAAGAAATGTCTAGTTTGCGTCGCACAGGCAGAGTGAACACTCGGACAAATGTGCTTGCTGACAGTGTGAACGATAAACTTAGTTATCATACTCCAGAACAGAAGCGGCTAAGTGGCACGTTCAATGTTACATTAAAGCGCACGTCGGCTGCTAAGATTGTGCGCATCTCGCAACCTGTATATATCGGCCACCACACAGCAGTGGAGAGATCATCGTATGCCACTCAACCATTGACACTATCGCCATCAGTTATCTCAGTGGTCAATCAGTTAAAGATCAGTGCTCAACTTAGGCAACCATCTTGACCCAGACTACGAAATTGTTCACGACAGTCACTTTCATCGTGTATTCAGAGGACATTTGCTCACAAAAGAAATATTGCGGGACGTTTAAGCAGCTATGCGAACCCAAGATGTAGAGGTCTTCTTGAAAAAAAATACTACGAATATGAAAGAAGTGGATTTTTGCACAACACACAAAGCTTACGAACAAATGTTGAAAGATTCAGCCTGACTCCAAATGCAACAATGACTGTCATGGAACAAAAACGTAAACTTATGGAGAGTCAGTGTAAGAAACGTGAAGTTTATTTCCTTGAACAGGCTAAAAGAGAAGGACATTTCCATTACAGAATAGTCGAGTGCCGTTTTTCTTGATTCGTGGCCATCGACTCTGCGTTAGTCGGACCTTAGTGTAGAAAAGACCCACGAATTCAAAGCTAATCTGAGTGATTTGACATATAGGCCGAGAGCTCTGAGAGATAAGTCAACTGCTGTGGGCAGTGTGCAGAGTTGTAACATACCCGATGAACCGTAGCCGGAAACTGAGGTTTTTACAGAACTCAAATTATAAAATAGTGACAAAGCGCATGGGCTTGATTATTCGGCCATCCTCAAAATGGTGGTGAGGGACTGTTACCTGAACCAACCCCACTTCTTCGTTTCAAATGACGGACTAAATAAATATCTCAAGAATCGTGGTAATCAACAGACATTTCTGTGTTTAAAACGAGATGCAAGAACATTATGTGACAATCACAGAGATACAACTGTATCCAAGGTGCTCAACGGCGGCTTTTGAAGCAGAGAACATGCAAGATGCCGATCCGGTCGGGAGTGCGTGGATCGTAAAACCACGTTGAGACAGATATTGGAGAACCAGCAGTTCCTTCTCGTGTTGTTGAACTTGGAGGCGGTTTTTGATCCGGTTGCCCTACGCGGTCTCAGAACTGTTTTTATCACAGAAGAGTCTCGGTGTAGCATGTCAGTTTAGTGAGATCGTTTTATTCCCACTCTGAATGCAGAGTGTGCAATGGTGGGTAGCTACTCCGAGCGATCTCCATGTCACTCGGAGTTTGATGACAGTGTCAGAGACTTCCTTCTTCCTCAACTACGTAATGAACGATATTCTGGAAGAAATGTTCAGGGGTTCTCAGAGGCCTGTAGTGACACATTCGCCATGTAGTGAGTCCACCGGTATCGAACATGCGGACGATATTGCTCTGATT
The DNA here is from genome assembly GCA_013368495.1 of Paragonimus heterotremus. Taxonomy (NCBI): domain Eukaryota; kingdom Metazoa; phylum Platyhelminthes; class Trematoda; order Plagiorchiida; family Troglotrematidae; genus Paragonimus; species Paragonimus heterotremus. The sequence goes on along the minus strand of LUCH01004422.1, from coordinate 14,841 downwards.
AATCCTTCTGCAGACAACACGTAGACTACGTTAGGAGGCGCATCTCCAAACAAGACAGCCAGGACGCATCACGCCACATCGATTGACCGGCCCAGCTCGGACGGTATGGTCGTAGGTGGTGGAATGGTCCCACTTAACCAATCAGATTGCAGATGTGCGGTCGAACGCCTGTGAGTTATCTGGACTGTTTTTTCTCGCGTTGTCTTCTGGTGCCCTCTGTAACGTAATTTGCTCTGACGTCGTAACTACCATATATAACTGTTTCATGTGAATCGCCCTGTCTGTCGGTCAACTATGGTAATCGTTTGGTTCTATAAATTTGGAGCTTCGTGGCCTAGTTTTGTCTCGCCCTTCCAATAGACGGTGTTGCCACGTTTATTCTCATTTATTGAAGCAATTTGTTCCCTTTATGAACTTGAATAAGGCAATGAGAAGAGGTAAATCATGTGATGTTCTCCGGAGTAACATTTCGTACATTCTGATCACACATGGACATGTACCTAATTTTAAATGTTAAGATAAGGTTCCGTAGGGCGGAAATAATGGCTTAAGGGATTAGAGAGACGGACACGGAAATGAGGATTAAATAAATGGGAATGCTGACTACCAAGGCAGCCGCAGCGTCCACACAAACTGTTTTTGAACACACAGGGGGGGATTATAACGTCTGATAGCCAAAGCCTCAGCAAACTGGAGGATACGTTTCTGGTGATTTCGAAAAATCACAGAGAATGCGTCACAAACCTTGACTCTGTGTCCTGTTTGGATTATGTGTTTCGCTATTGATGATGCCGGGTGCCGTCCGTCGGCCTCGATGCATGCGCCTGGCGTATCTAGTTGTGTTTCCAGCCACTTGGGAACATGCTCCTTGATACGAGTAGCCAGCTGACGGTTTGTCCTCCCTATGTAGCTCATACTGCAACTACATGAATATTTGTATAGACAGTGGGATGTGACAGACGTAGGCTGTTTGTTCGTAGCCGAGGAGACTGGCAAGGCCTTGGTTCGCTGTATTATACATAGTTTTACAGCGTTATAAGATCTGGATACAGCAGCTGTTGGACGTCGTTTTGTCATTGTTGACCAGCCGTCCCCTAAAAAAGGGAGTTCTAAGTATACCGTCTTCTTGGGTACTGTTGTTTCTTGTATCCTTGGGGTAATAACACTGCTATATTTCTTTATAAATTGTAAAGGGTACCCGTTGGCCAACAAAGTATCTCTGAGTGTGCTTAATTCGTGTGGTAGATTATCATCTGTGCATAGCCTCCGTGCTCTGTGAAAAGGCGTCCGGACAAGGCTTCTCTTATATTGCACCGGACAGAAGCTTTCAAAATGTATATACTGTCCTGTCCAGGTAGGCTTTCTGTAAATAGATCTTCCTATCGTGCCATCTGATCTTCGGGTAACTAGAATGTCCAAGGATGGAAGGCAGTTGTTTACTTCATTCTCTCTAGTTAGCTTGAGGTTGGGATGTGCTTGATTCACTTCCAAAAATAATGCGTCCAAATCACTTGAATTATCAGAAATAGCCAAGATGTCGTCTACGTAGCGCTTGTACAGTATCGGCTTCGACAAACTTTCACCTAATGCAGATTCTACCTTAGCCATAAAGAAATCAGCTAGGAGTGGACCAAGTGGACTGCCCATTGGTCAATCTTTACTTTGAGTGTCCGATCAGTGAACGCTTCCTTCTCTGGCTGTTCGTCGTAAGTGATACTGGCCTGTTGTTTGCATTTCATTTTGTTAGATATAGTATTGTAAACTGGAATATGTGTCCCCTTTGACTGCCTAGCTGGTGATCACACTGATTGGCCACGTGTTGAGTTTTTGTGATGACTATTGATCGCACGGGCTTATGAATAGACCGTTGTGTGATTGATGTGAAGTGATGACAAACGTTGGGTGGTTGGTAGATTCCGAATAACTACTCGTCATACAGCTTACTGGCTGAGGTTGGTGAATTACTTTGAGAACCATTTCACCCCATGCGTCTCCGACAAGTGAGGAAAGACATACCCTACAGCTGCAAAACATGACCACTCCACACAGGGCCGCAAATCTTCAAATATTCGACGGTTGATATCACTAATCAATCGCACACATCTAGTGGTATCAACCAGTAAGCAACAGAGGTAAAGAAGATGATATATGATAGTGAGGATCAACCTAATTTGTTTTTACAGTTTTTAAGAATGCATAGGACTTAAGTGGTTAGGTCATATACAAGGGGTTCCAACTAACTGTCTGTCACATCGGAGAATCTGTCGAAACCTCAGCCAAACATGTAAGCACCTTGGGGTTGCACATTTGCGTTGATATATAAAGGATATCTTGGAAAGTAGGACCCATCTCACCCCCGTTTGAGTTAAAACATACGGCCTGTCTTTCTATTCAAAGTTATAAAACAGCTGAGTGTCATCAGCAATTACACAGGCGGTGCCATTGGTGAGGATGTTCATTTTTTGTTGATATATTCTCAATAGGATTCAAGGTGATGAGGCGTGCTACCCGGAAAAGAGGAACTGTTCAGTCTTCAGTGGATCACATGCAACAAACAAAGTGGGGGTGGGAACGTTCCAGCTTAAAAATAGCACTTTGCATATTGATGACGTGAAAGATACTAACAGAATAACCCAGCCATTTATAAGATGCCAGGATTCAATGAGTCTCATGTACTTGTCATGCCGGTCACAAAACGACACAATTTCTATGAATAAGAACAAGTGGGAAAAATTTGCATACTACTGTAAACACAATAGCGAATAGCCTAAACCTACGTAACGATAACTTGTTGTGAAACAAAGCGAAGACTACAAGAATTGCAATATAAACGATCACCACAAAAATGTGAAAATGGGATTACAGACATAAACAAATGGTGGAAGGTGGATATTAATAATGGACAAGTTAAACAGGTATACCAAAGAAGTGAGTAGTTTAGGATAGTTTACTGATACACGTACACAGCTCAAAACGTCATACGTACCACCAAATTTTGCGAGACTTTCGCCATCACAGCTCCAAAGCCCAAGAGAAACAGACAGGGATGGTTGTGATAAATGTCGCTCGGAGATCGGGTGGCCAACAGCACGGCAGAGCCGAGAACAAGCAACAGCGGACAAATGGGAAACAAGACGCTGGTGTTCTGTGGAAAAACGGGGAAAAACAGATTGGAACATAAAAGAGGATGAGAGGAAGCAAACTGAGAAAACATATGTCCCAGAAATGTGCGCAAAAACAGGGGCCACGGAGACGATTGAGAGGTAATAAACAATCTAGTTAGGCCTCATAGGACAATTATCGAACCAGCGCAATCAGGCTTGTCAATGATCTTTGAACTGTATAGTCAACCTCACAGACATAATTGTTTCAACGGTTAGAGTCATTCTCTGGCAAGTGATGCGAACAACTTTTAAGCTACTACACAACCAGCCAACCTGATGAAAATTATTCGACGGGAACAGCGGTGATCAAATATCGAGGAGGGTCTGCATTCACAAAACCAATGGCCCAAGTCTTCCGTTCATGGAATGAGACTAAACCCAAAAACACACGCTCAATCAACATTTGCCAATTTTTGTGACATATGTGCTTTTGCTATACACATAGACACTTCATTAACAATAGTACAAGCCGATGAGATGCCACAGCCTAAGCAAGTGAAGTAGTCAACAACTTCAAACAGCATTGTAATGAAGAAGCTAAAATCAGAGCCAAACCAGCCCTGCCGCGATACACAACATTCTGAAGATACAGTGTATACCAAGCGCCCCATTCAAAATCGGCGGGGGGGGGGGTAAAACGTTTCTACACATGTGTCCAATCAACTCGTCAACTTAGCTTCGGATCAATTGTATTTACGTTTTTGATACCCCCTCCCCGCATTACAATTTCCATTAACCTAAGAGGAAACGAATTCTGCCGTACTGGCAAAACCGTATCGATAATTCCACTGTCCAGAACGAAACGTTCGGATCTGCAGACCGGAGTTGGTTGGTATGGTGCACCAAATGTCTATTTCGACCTGAATCTCCAAGAGGATGTTTCCAAACATCCGGTGAATTTGACCAACAGTCCACTAGATAGAACGGTTTCGATAATGATGCGGAAAAGCTGGCTGACCAAAGAGGAACTAGCGAAATATCCTCTCGTGTAGTTGACTGTAAGCGTTCCTCATTTCTGGGCTCCAGGCATGTAGTATTGTGATCGAAGACCTGAAGCAACCGAATGACAAACTAATCTCCGGCCAGCCGATGGATTAGGCCAGAGGCAATTCATCCCGTGTTCGCGAATTCCGAATTGATCAGCAGTCCATAAAAAATGTTTCCATCAGTTTGGTAGTAATTACCATTCACTAGGCTATTTGAGAGGCAAATTTAATTAGGTCTAAAAGACACCCAACGATATGGTTAAACTAGCGCTGAAAATACGCGGATCAGGAGTAGTTGATGTTGTTATGCTTGCGAAAGTTATCGAAAGCTGGCAACCTGGACTGTATATGGCTACCACTGGCAACAATTCTCAAACAGTCGATTCGACTGGACACAAGTTAAAACGGAGGAATCCTACAGTAGTAAAGTGCATCATGATGATTTCTGAACATCTGCCATTAGCATGGACAACAGTCAGCAAGTTCTGTTCATAGAGCAGGCTGGGGAAGCCCGACCGTGGAGAGTTCGGATAAGGGTAAGAATGGGACGAAATCTTTAGTGGTGCATCAGCTGCCAGAGAGTATCCATGACAAGACAATACCAATTGTTCCGCATGTGGTAAGCAGGCATGGTCATAAGTCGAGGTTCTTGTTCGAACGACGTTCTAAGTCAATGTGAAGTTGACGAATCGCTTTAGGCTGAAATTCCACCAGAATAACGACTTATGCACCGAATAATATGCAGCCATAAAGAATCGAGGGCGCAAAGTGTCTCCGATGTAGTTACGTCAGGTCACTCGATAGTTCACCATTTACTCAGCACGTGCGATTATATAAGAGCATCCTTTGTAGGGTTTGGGTCCGTTGCATTTCACTAGCAGTCACTACAATCGCTATTGGAAGTGTAAAGACAATCTTTCGAAAATCTTGAGTGACCCCGGCTTCGACTGACATAGTTGAAAACACACTCCCAAACCTGGCATCCGTCACTCAATCAAGGAAGAGAGAACATCCACTTGTCCAACGCTCATCAAAGACGTATGCCTGATTTGCAGTTATGTGACATTCTTGACCATCTTTGAAAATGACGCCGGAATGCCGTCCTTTGATCAAAAGAGGGCTAGCGAGAACTTTTGGTCAATCAAAGGAATGAAGTGGTGGCCAAACGGCATTCTGTGAAATCATTTCAAAATGAAGACGTTGGCAAGAGCCTTTTTCGCGATCAGCCTGTAACTGCTTTGCTAACGACTGATATTGAAAAACGAACAACCGCGTCTGAAGGTCATCCAAGTGGGAGTTCAAGACGACGGCTCAGACTACAGAACTTGAGGAACCCAATGCTAGCACGGAATGTAAAATTGGGATCGAAGCACGAAATCGGATTGTCAGAATTAACTTCTGCGAATGAGCACTGATACTTTAAGTCCAAACACCAAAGGATGCCCTCCTGGAACATCCTGTTTAGGGGTGCAAGAATGCAGTGCACGGCGAACGAAAATGCACTAAAATATCAAAAAGACCTTAGAAAAAAAATGGACGGTTCAGAAGTCTCATATAAACAGCACGTCGATGACAAACGCGGTGTTCGGATTTCGATGATAGCCATTAGTATCAATGACGGAGCCCAAATATTTCATAGAGTGAATAACCAAACAACATTTCATTCGTCAAATACGAAGACCGTAATTGGCTATTCTATGGACGATCTGGACCGAACGTTGTGTTATCTCCAATGCATCGGCTTCCACCAAAATAATGTCGTCTAGACAGACTCCCTCCGGAACGTAGGTCGTTACCTTATCCACGACCTCTTGGACTAACGGCGGAATTGTCATAGACAATAGAAGACGCTCGTACCAGAAAAGAGAGTCAACTGGTCCCAAAACGTTCCGTTCACTTCACGTGCAAGTAGATGTCCGTGATACAATTTTACAGAAGCATTTGCCACCCTTCGTTTTTGATGAAAATTCGTCAAGCGGAAAAACCGGATAGCGACGCATACCCAACACAACACTGAGACTAGAAATGAATATAGCAAAGATACTCAGTTTCATTTGGCCTTCTTACGATAGCGATCTGAAGCCGAATCCGAACAGTTGACAGGTTTGAGGACACTAGAATCCTGAAACAACAGAATTTCTTCTCTACCAGAAGCAAGATGATGCACGAGACGGGATATTTCGGACGGAGGACCGATTACGCGTTTGGAAGGAAGTGAGAGACAAAATCAGTTTGGGGGCAATACCCTAAGTTTTCCTGGAATACTGTAATACGCTTCTGCTGACGTTCACCAATAACAGCCGAAGCAGTGATCGTGTGACGCAATACCAATGCATTGTCAAGGAAAAATCTACGTACTGCGTACACAAAAGCAACTACTTGGACACAATGACAGGCCAGGGTGTGAATGTAAGTAAGACGTCCGTTTTATTCTGGTTTATTGTCCCACTGTTGCCCTGAATGCCACAAGTGACGAAGTCACAACAATACTCACTACCGCAGCGTATTCAAAATTCAGGCGACCTTTGATTAATTAGTGTATAGAGTGGATTAAATCACAAAACAGCTTTAACCGTTGTATCGACTAGACGGTTATGACATTTTTAAACAACACTTGAATCAGGTATCCTTGGGTTATTCAAGACCGAAATGATCTTTCAAAGATAGCCTGGGTTCAACGCCTACCAAGCACCTCGTGGATACAGTGCATGTGCATTGTGAGAGCACAGCGGAATTTCATCACCTATAATAGTCAGCGAATCGCTAATTAATGTCCGATTTATACCCCAACCTCCGCACTACAAAAAAGTGAGCAGTCAAGCCAAGCAGATCGTGTCGAAACATGACAGCATTACTTGGTAGATCAAGTTTACTGGACCAGTGTGATTGTACCGGGGTGACTGAATAGAGTACTAGAGAGTACAGCTAATCGTTTGTTGTGTCAAACGACCTTTACAGACGCCTCTTAGCTGATTGCATAAGATTCCGAGTGGGAAGATGACGAATTGGAAAAGGGGAAATTGGTCAGCCACCGTGGATCGCGTTTGTCTCTTCGGAAGAAGCCAGTTTGACTTACAATCTGCGATTTAAGAGGTGACAGCTAAGCGGCGTAAACATTATTTGACTGACTCGTCCATGAAGTAAATGTATGAAACGAAGGCTGTAAAGCATCTGCAACTCAGTTGTCTGTTTGTAAAGTGAAGACACACCAATGTTGAATGTAATATTTTAGACCTGGGAACAGCACTAGAAAATAAGCCTTACTTCTAAACTACAGACTGTTCTACCTCACACGTCTGTACATCGACGTCAACCACTGATTTATTGCCACTGATGATGACGATGGGATAGAGCCGGAAGTACATGAGAAACCTTCTAATCGGATATTCGAGAGAACGAGACAGACATCAATGACAGGTACGTACCATTATAATTCTGTTATCCCTACAGTTGAACGGACTTTCAAGGCAAAATATGTCACCATATGATGAGTACCGTCAAAATATTTTGAAACACGTTAAAACGTTACGACCCTGTCAGTTCACTTTTTTTGTGAACAAGTGCAAGATGTTCTAATACAGTCAGGAATGTTGAATACAATAAAACTACACAAACTCACCGCTACGGTGGTACCAAACTTTCCGCTTCCTCCGACGGAGATGGTGTGGCCGAATCGAGAAAACAAGACCACAGATCCTAAGATGACGATTATGAACTGAATCTGATTTATTTCAAGTCCAAAGATGGGATCCTAAACGATAAGGTAAAGATAAGGGCGAAAGTTACACTCACAATCATTAAAAGTGTCAACTGGTTGGAAAAATGAGAACTGGATACTAGACTAAAATAGCGTCCGCTCACTCTCTGCACAGCGCCTGCTGTTGTGACACAACGCGACACATCGAATAAAAATCGTCTAGATGCGCAAACTGAAACATAATCTTAAGAATTCATATGTAATTGATTCCACTAACAGTCAGTCAACTCACGGCTAACTGGGCCCACAACACCGCTGATAGTCTGAAACCACTGCACAAAAATGCAAACACTCCCCCAAGAGAAACAGTTCACGACCAAATAGATCAGTCACGCATGCGTACTCAAATAGAACAGATTGTGCATTTTAGTTTCACACGCTCCGGAAATGAATATATCCAGCCAAATGTTCGTGGCCATTTTGTCTTCAACTGCAACCACTATGGAACGAGATGCAGAAAAAATAAAAGGTTCGGATATACACGGACGCAATTAGTCCTAACTGCTAGCCTCAAAATCTAGTGTCGTTAACTATCATTAGACATTGCGACGCGGAATCCACGAATGCGATTGGCCAACTTGCAAGTGGATTGATCTACTCATTTAGAGCAAACATGGCCGTTCTAACGCTGCGGTGAACCACGACATACTTGTGAACGTGTCAGGCGATTTGATTGAAGCAACTAGAATGCGATCGCTAGACAGCAGCAGATGAACTCACTTCATCACACATGACTCAAAAAAGCTGCGCGTATGTGTGCTTATTGGCTCGGGAAGCGGGACTGAAAAACGAACCCACTAAAATATGCGCAGTACCTGGTTAAGGTGAGTGAATGTCAGAAAATTCAAGTAAATCATACGAGAAAATGCGCATGTCATTAGTAATTGGCGCCTTCAACAATGTGGTTAACGTGGTTGTGTGAGTTCACAGATGAAGGTTGGGTTTCTTTTCCCCAAATTCACGCATCATTTCCACACAACAGCCCTGCCAACATACACTATAGATCGGAAGACACTTGATTCCGACGGTTCTAACAGAAAAGACTAATGGAAAATACATGCACGCCACTGTGCCATGTCAGGGAACTTTCTAATTAGCCACAGGAAAAAGTAACTGTAAATTTGCAGAGGCAAATATTTTTAGTGAGCATGAACACGCATCATCAGACCGTCTTAAGAGCCCTGCAAACTGCTAACAATTGCACTGCACACAGCGCGGTGTGACGGAGGTCATACTGTTACACATGGATTAAAGAACTAAAATTGCAACTCATTGCAACGGTTATTGGGTGCGAAATATCAACTTCCTCAGCCGAAACGCTGAGGTGTTACGGTATCAATAAAATAACTATTCTACCGCATGCAGTCTAATCGGAGGATACGACAGTGACCGAACACAATGAACTAATGTGCATCCACACCATAGATCGACAGCTTTACTGACCTGTGAATCGGGATGGCCAACACACTGTACTGTAAATCCCATCTTTAACTGACAACCAGGGGTTATTGAGGAAAGACACGTCGTGGAGTTCATCGAACTAATCGTTCACTGTCACGATGAGCATAAACGAGATGCTGTACACAAACACATTTTCGGCTATCAGCAGTATTTATTGGTTAGGGTAAGCTAGGGCTACTGATGATCCCGATAGTATTTAGGGAATGGCGCAAGGATTTACGACGAAAAAATAAAAAGCAATGAAAATATATGAAGCGTACACAATCTGAAGAATAATCAAGCCCACTCTCGTCTATCATATACAGCAATGTCTGAGAGCGTCTCCAGCCGATGGTGAAGATGGTAGAGAGGCCTCAATTCAAGCACGTCACCTTCTAACCTTGCCTAACAGTGCGGTCACGATTTTCGGGGAACAGGATCACTCCACTTTCTCTGACTGCCAGTGGCCACAATGAGCAAAATCCAGTGCGACAGACGATCCGTAAACAAAAACAGTACATTTTAATTACCCCAGTTGTCGGTTGCAAACCGGAAGGTTTCTCATTAATACAAAAGCGGATCCTCGCGTTACTTACATTACCAGTCTTCTTGGGATGGTCAAAGACGTGGAACAAACGCGCATTCTGCACACAAACGGACCAAGTCTGTGATTCCAAGAACATCACTATCACCATCAAAGACAGCAATACATCAGTGGTTCACACTGATGCTTAACTGCCACACAACCTCACAGAAAAAACAAACCATGTATAGGGAGAGAGAAGAGGTAGAAAAAAGGGGATGGGAAGGGACCTAACTACTGAAAATAGTTGCTTCTATATTTACAACATCAACGTGCCTACAGCTTGCGAACAAACAACCGAGCGACAATTGAAAGTAGTGTCATAACCAATATAGCTTTCTTATGGTTTTCAATGTCTCGCGTCATTAAGTGCACTCCTTTCATAGACAACTCGGCTAAACATGGATAACATTTAAGCCTGTGAGACCGATTAACCACTATCTCACCTAAAGTCTCTAGCCATCGACTCTGAGGGACGTCAGGGCCCCATCTCGAGAGACGAACCCAACCCAGTGGCCAACCCCTTCGTGAACGACTTAATTTTCCTACGCTAGATCATCACCTGCCCACCTCGCACACTACGCCAGTCGGCCTCAGCGTCCGCTGGCATCCTTACTACATAACCTAATCATATAAGTCTGTGCAAGTGTAAGGATTGAACAAAAGAACTCGTTTGACAATCAATGCTAAACACCCGCTTCCTAACCTCCTCGTTACTTACTCGTTGGTGCCACTCGGTACGAGTAAATGAACGCAGATATCGGTGGTCAACTACGTAAAGACGATTCACGTCCTCTAACCTGAGCCGTAAAGGAATACAGCCCTCACTGTTGTCTGATATGCACGACCCTTAAGTTTCAGAGGAATACCTCTCTGTCGCCATAGATGTCTCAGAGTAGCGAACACTGCCCTAGCATTGGAAATGCGCGCCTCTATTTCACTCCCTACACCTCCGCCACCGTCGCTGATATAGCTTCCTGAGTATACAAATCAGTTAACAACCTCCATGACTTCACTATCTAACATTAGGTCTACGTAATCACAGCAATCTTGCAGAAGCATTTTGCATTTTTAGGCTGTAAAGCGCATTCCGAAGTACTTAGCAGAACGTGAAACTGCGTTTGGCTTTGTTTGTGCCGTTCGAACACTTGCACTTACGAAAGTTATACTAACAACCATTATCAGCCGGAATTTCAATGAGCGGTTCATCTCTGTGAGGGGACGGCATTCTGTTTATTGATTTTTGAAGTGCTACGCGAGCTCCAAGACTCTTTGCCGGATTGATGAAACGAACCTCAATTTGTTTTGCACAAAGTCGAGAGAATGCTGTTTGGAGAGGACGAAAGCATGCATTTCTGTCAACAGCAAAAGCCGGAACCTATATTTGATTGGAATAATGCCAGAAAGTTTTATTACGGTCTACACGATGTGAAAGAGTGCTTACAACATTACTGACTGTAGACAATGGCTCCATGCTCTGATGGATAAACTGGAGATCGGTGCAGCTACGTCAACAATAGCGGTCTTGTGTCTTACGTCGTACTGATTTGGAAGGCACCTTTCCTCGAATATGTTTATCAAGGGCAGCTATTGCAGTTAGCACAGTATTCGCCAATGCTGAATCCCACTGAGAACGTCTGGAGCACAGTGATGACAAAAGTGAAGCAGCAGTTGCAGGTCTACTATGATGCGTTGATAGGTAGTGAGCCTGATCAATTATTAAGCCGATAGAAATGACGCATGCGCATCCTGGAACAAGTAGTCCATCCTGCTATGAAGAACAACATGGGAGAACAATGCGCTTATTTTATCAGTTACAGTGAGCAATACTGTGTGCAGGCGGTGGGAGACAAAGGCATGAGAATACTGCCGTGAATGTCAAGTTCACCTGTGAATAACAAAAGCCCTATTCACGGCTAACACAACACTATTGATTTTCTTCCTCGTGCACACAGGTGGTTTTATTGGGTAAGAGATGCGAATTTTTCAACTGATCTTGTCGTCACTTCATCGAAGGATAAACGTTTGAATAATCCGGAGGAGATGTGCAAAGTTGTCGGGGATGTACTTCACAACAGCGGGTAGTATGTTCCGATCCTGCTCAAAGTTTTAATGGGTAAGAGTGCTAATCACCGTTGGCTGCGTGATAGCCATATTGGATGGGCGTAGCCGAAAAGCATACTTCGTTCGCGCACAATAATATACATTGCAGCTAATCACAATGCATTCGAACAATTTGTGAAATGCGCGAAATAAGCTTGGGATCTTCAGACTTCTCGTCGTATTTTGATTAGTTTTTAGGTTAGAACGTTTTTTTATGGATCACGTATGAATACAAACGCAAACAATATCAAGATATTATGTATTATTTTTCAACCGGTAGTTTGTGCACTAGCTCTACGGACAGACTTAGTTGTAATGTCCCTACAACTGATAATATATGAGAATCATAACTAACGAGTGTTTTGCCCTGTGTAGACATCTTCTGACCCTTCGATCACTTAGCTGTGCAGTATAGAGTAGGATTCTCCTTGAACAATTTGATGACCGTTTGGGATCCCATCAGCTGCCTGGCCACCTGACTTATTTGGTAGTCTTCTCAAATCGCATAATACCAAATGTGATTGTCATATTTGCATACTTTGAAATTAGTCTTGTACTCATTAGTAGCTAAACTGTCTTGTGGACCGGGTTTGTCAGAGTGGGACGAGGTTTAACAAATCTTGTAGCCCTTTTTCGCTGTGCAGCATAAAACCTAACTCAGTTTAGTTAACTAACGAGTTGCCGCATCAGTGGGGGCAACGACTGTGCGCCATTCAACTGACAAACCTGAATCTGCACGCTCAGACTTAATGGCAACTATTGATCCAATTTTCCCATAATTTATACAATCCTTAAAGCAAACGTAGTGTCCTATGTCTTACTTATTTCTTCAAAAGATAACGTAAAACACAGGTCAGAGTTACTTCATGCATTGTCGTACTCATCGGTAACAGAATGATATCATGTCGACGTCCAGTTCATTCGAAATTTTACTCCTATATCCTATGCGGGGTTGCGCTTCGTAACTGATAAGATCGTCATGCAGCGGTCCTGCAATTGACTCCATTTAGGTGACCTAACATGCGCCAATTATCGCCTCTTTCGAAATCTTCCATAATGCGCCTGCGCACAACGGGACTGATGTGCCTGTAATTGCGTGTCACCCATGATTGATTTTCGAGTATGAAAACATGTTTACGAAGCCACCAAACTGCATCAATGTTGTGGTTCACAGGGCGATTGACGAAGTTCAATAGTTCATGCGCTCTGCCGCCCACAGGCTGAACTCTATACACCGACTGAACCACATGACAGCGTTTACAACTCAAGTATTTTGTCGGACACCACACTATCGCAGCAGTCAATGCATGCAGTCCGAATCAGAAAGGTTGCAAAACACGACCCCACCAGACTGCAAACCGCTTCTATAGCCTGGAAATGTGGTAAAAAAAATTTTACTGCCCTAAAACTAAAGGCTTTTAAACAAAGGATGAATTTTTATGCATAAAAACTATAGACTGCTGACTGCCATATGTGACATGCATCAATATAACACATTCATGTTTTTAAGCGGTAACATGGCTAATGTGGCCGAGGGGTTATGCAACGTCTGTTCAGAAAGTGGGGTTGCCAGGGAAGCGAAAACTTCTGGAACTTATAGACCCTTAGCCAAACACCACGAAGTGTGACACGTTCAAAGGTAGTAAAGTTCTTAATGCGAGGTAAACCAGCATAACTTACCTCGAACTGTTGAACAGATATAGTTCCCGGTACCTGTAGTCTACAAAAGTGGTGTTACATCCCATTTTTAGTGTGTTCTTCGGATCAACATACATCGGTCAAGAAAAGTAAAACAAGCAAACTGAGTGGAACCGGGTGATTTCGGCAACTAGCTCTAAAACCTCGTGTCAACTGACGAAGTAGCTGAATTCAGAGGGATGGAATAATCTGATTACTTAAACCCAACACAAACCACGACGTTAAAAATGTGATAGAAAAAGCCGGCCACTGACTTGTATAGTGTCTTAAATAACTAAAATGGCATTAAAACTGCCGACTTACTTTGGTCTGCCAAATGCTTACACCAAACAGGGCGGAAACAATGCAAGAAAGTATGCAAACCAGAATGGCTTCAGTAACACTGAAACTGAAGACAGTCAGTTAACTGAAACTAACGAACCCATCGAAACACATCACGCCCGTTACGTACGACTGCCACTGCGAAAAATAGAAGACACAACCGAAAATGAAGAACTCCACGAACATGACAGTGGGGTTGCGCCCAAGGCCAATTATTGAGAAGTATCCTAACGAAGCAAAATCTGAATCGGGATGTAAATGTCCATCAGGAATACCTACACATAGAGATAGCATCGCATCCGTGATCAAACAGTTCCCCAAGTTGTGAACAAGTGTTTGTCTGGCGCGCATGTAAGCCATCAAGGGCGTCCAGTGTTTGGTAAATGAATACCCCGAGAGCAAAAAGTAAAATGCAAACAGGAGATATCTGCAAACGATCAGTGAAAATATCAGATTTTACTTCATCCCGGAAATATGGACTACAGTACAAGAGTACACCTGCCGGTAGGACAATTGTGAGAAGTCCTGCAAGTGTTAATGCATTGGGTGCAATCTGTTTTGGAATATAACGAACGCTCCACTTCCAAAATCCTTCAAGTAAGGGCTCGCAGAAAGATTTTCCGTAAACCTTGTACTTATGTTCTACAATACGGATAACCTGGTCTTCGTCGAGAACATCCGCACTAAGCAAGCCACACATTCCTCACCGTCTAACCGTACATCGGTTGACCTATCTAGGTGACCTTCAACTCAATGTGTTTTTTTCAGCGATTTCAGCGATTGATACAC
>LUCH01004421.1:15466-53978 GCA_013368495.1 Paragonimus heterotremus | reverse complement strand
TATGTGGACAGTTAACATCCAATCGGCGTCCAAAAAACACAAAATTGAGATGGTGTGAATTTTGGACCAATACCAAGTTTCGTATGTAACCGTTTTTAGTTGTATTTTCCTTTATAACTGTAACAGCCTGATGAGATTTTATCGGAAACATATGTTTGCTACACTCCGTGTTCTATGACTCACATACTGTGTAGTGAACGACTCAGTATGAAGTTCCAAATCTACATCAGGATCAGTTATCAAACAAGTAAATATGTCGGTATAAGATTGTTCTGCTGCTCACCGTCTTCGTCTGTCGGTCTGTCTTCGCGGTGTCAACTATGCTGGCGTAGTTGCTGTCTATGTCTATGAGTCGACTTGGCGAATTTCGCGAATACAGAGCTTCCAGTACAATCCGTTCCCCTTTCGTTTTTGCCCCTGTGCCCACTTTTGCGTAATTTGTGTTGGCCTTGTGGCCTGTGTCCGCGCAATGGTGCCATAGCATAGAGTGGCAAACGCGCCACAAATGACAAGCTTGTTTACACTCTGTCTTTTCATTTACCTTTAGAGAATATTTGCTCATGCAGTTGGTGTTAAAACATCAATCCACAACTCACCCATGGTGACTTATCTGCTCGTTCGCGATTGTTTTGCACATTATGTGGATTGTTCCGTTCGGCATTTGCTTACACCAGTCAAGGAGCATAATTTCTCTTGGATTGGAAGGGGTGACATGTAATCAGAGTGACATATAATCACCGCAATTGGGTTACCTGGCTGACAACAGTAGTGGAATCAGTCCACATGTCATCACCATAGGTCGACTAGCTTGATCGATGCATGCTTAGTTCTGTAATTCCACCGATTGACTGGCAGCTCATATATCACGAGATTCAGCGGAATGTATGATAGATTAATAATACCGAACCGACAAAACGAATTGCTAACCAATCTACCGTGTAACATCACAGGCAAGTGTAAGCCTTCTAGTTTATTTCCGAAATTGGAGGACTATGTAAGCTCAGAAGTTAGGCTAGCAAGAAAAATGCCAGAAAAGCAGACAAAAAGTTGTTCGGCAAGCCTATTCCAGTAACAGGACCGTAAAAAACCTCTGACACTCACCATACTTCCACAAGAAGCATATGAAGATTTAATAACTGCACTTTATATACTCTGTAAGCAAACATTTCAGTGGGGTAGTTTAGAGAACTCGATTTCTCATAAGTCTTCATTTCCTGTGTGTATTCGGATGCACGAATGAATATCAAGTTTGGAAGAAAAGATATTTCAAAAAAGATTTCAACTGGTTCACAAGAAAAATGATGTGGACGATAATAGAGAAAGGGACAAAAAACAAGACACTCACCCAGGCAGGTTAGAGATGAATATAAGATAATGGATCCTCAAAAAGTAAGTGGACACCCTCTCGGAAAAAGTTGGCGACGATGCCATGGAAAGACATAATACACAGTGGGAACAACATGAATGTCTATGCTGTAGCATTTAGTCGGACAGAACTGTCCCCCGTACCAGGTATATTGTCAGCACAATCAAACAGAGATGTTTGGAAGTCTGGTGATTCCACTTTCGAGCATGAACTAACTGAAGAAATGGGTTGGGAAGGAAATGCGGACAGAATCGTAACTGCGGACGGAACATGGGTCATGTTATTGTAAGAGTTTGAGTTCTCTGTCACAGTCCACGGTTCACACGGAGTCGATAACAAGGTTTCAGGTGCATGATTATTTATTATACAACTGACGGATGTAACTAGTTTGGTTGGGTCTATTTCTGGCTCAGTTAGGTTCAAATTCTTGGCAGGAGGATGGTTAGTAAGGATATTTGCACTAGAGGAAAGGTCATCATCTGTCGATCGGGGAATGTCACCGGGAGTTGAAACAGGGAGACTAGGAAGAATACAACTAGCTGAGGTTGGGTTTTCAAGCTGGATGGGGCTAGTGGTTTCATTGGAACTTAAAGTAGAATGGTCAGTGATAAGGACACTCATCGCGTTTCGATTGCGCAAGGTTGTGTCAACAGGGACATCTTGCGGAGCATCACGATCTTCACACAGACTAACAACAGAGTGATCAAAATCGGTGTTAGAAGAGATGTTATTCGTTAGAAATGTTTTTTCAACAGAAACAAAATGGTCGGGTGCACCGGTTGCTAAACAGTTTGATGAACTGCGACTTGAGTTCACCTCTGCCAGCACACACTTTTCGGATGATGAAGTATTTTCATCGGGTTCAATTTTTAAAGCTCCAGTTGGCTCTATGATTTCTTCCGGAACCCCTTTTGTTGACGAGTTTACACGCCAATCCTCTACCTCCTCTCTCTCCTCCTTCGCCTCCACGTCCTCAGCAACGGCCACCTTCTCTTCTTTCGTTGAAGACTCGTCAGTATCGCTCGAATCAGAAGACTGGTCCGAACCACTTTGTGATTCAGAACCATCTCCAGAAATCGCATCATCCGGTTTGAAACGTTTCCATTTGGGCACCTCCAAAACTTTTTCTTCCGAATCGTTTCGTTTGGTCGCACTTCGCAATTGTCTGGAAGAGGGCGGAGGGTTACACTTTAATTTGATAGGACTGGATACATCCTTCTTTGATTGCTTTGGATGCACTTCACGTATGTGTGCTTCAAGAATGTAAACTCTCCTCTGAGGCATAATAGCAGAGCATATTGGACAAACCTGAATTTGAAAAAGTAAAACAGAAATACCATAAACAGATGGGTCAGTTTTTAGATGTAAAAAGTAGTATGTTGTGCACTTGGTAAATAAAAGAGCGTAATCTGACAATTTTATACGGACTTGGGTTAATCTACCGACTACTAAATTAGTCACGACTGACAATCAGTCACACTGATAAAACCTACCAAAATTACGACTGACAATTAAAGCATCCGTAAATCCACCTGAAAAATTCAACACCTGCCTAAAAGAAATAAAAATGAACTTCCAGGACAACTTGTTATTCGACTGAATTGCTTGACGGCTTAATTCACCGGCAACCATGATCACAGCACTTGAGGCCACATGAATTAATAAGGAGATTTGATGAACTCCGAGACATTTCTGTCGAAGTGTTACGCAGAATGCACACATCCATAGCAGGTAAACATTTTACATGCCCTTTTTACTGGGGGGTAAACACTGCTGTATATGCTTACACGCATATACCCGATAAAAAAATAAACAAGTTTGCGCTCACGAAACTACTGATCTTCGCGATTTTAGTAAGAGCAAGACTTTCTGGATGAGTTTTCCAATTCCACTAAACTCTGGAGATTACCACTGTCAAACAACGGTTTTGAACATGATTTGTTTGAAACTAGGATAGTATGGCCAACGAAAATCAATGAGCGCTCCAGTAATCATGTAGGAACAACAATACGCACTAATAGCATAGTTTCGAAACTGATGAATTTCTAGAGGCAAGTGTTGATAACCGGGTCATTAAAACAGTACCCAAAAGTAGATTATTCATTTGGATTGGAGTTGATTAGGTAATAAAAGTGATAACGTAAAGGTTGTTTGACGGATAAACCTCGGTGACTAGTTTCGTTTTCATTTGGGCTCGTCAGTTGGAAATAGCTGAAGCAAGCTTCGAACAAATAGTTCATCGGCACATGAGCCACTCACTTAACCACTAGAACATCGATCACATTGCACCGTTTATGATTGGGCACTCGTTAAGCTGAATTAATGCAGTTCGTTCCAGATTGCCTGTTTGCACTGGCATCGATACCCTATTCGGATCGGTTTCGATGCTGTTCGGATTCATGAGGCGGAATGACAGTCCAACCCGACTAATTGTGATCGTAACCAGCATCAACCTGATGGCTTGAGGAGGGCTGTGACCATCCAGAATAACAGGATGTGTTGACAAGTTGCACTCCATTACATGTAAAGTTCAGAGGGTTAAGACTTTCTACGGACAAAAAGTGAATTCTTACCTCGTATGTTGCCGGCTTCAACGCGCTGCCAACTAAATTTCTCTAAATGGTGAGCTAAACTAGACTGAGAGACCTGATAGACCTTACCTGCAATGATCCTTGATGCTCACTCTCAAACACTCCATAATTCAATTACAGACAGAGGTTACTGTTTTTACACCGCAAGATGTTTGCTGGATATTGTCAGGCTACCCAAAACCCGGGCGAGTGCAGCCACGATAACCGAGTTCAAACTCACGGCCGGTAAACGGGCATCGCCCACACTGGACTACTACGATTCTATAAAAAAAGCGCGGCAATCACTTCGAGCCCTTGAATCATAGATAGCAGGAACCGGCAATCTGTGGGGGTGGATTGTGTCCATTTGGGTTCAAGGGGTGTCTTGATTACTGTCTAGTATGAACAGGCCAACTACATTAAAGTCTGAAAGTGCTAGTCATGTGATCAGCGAACCTTTATTGTTAGTGCGCCGACCACACGTGGACAGTATCAAGAGCAATAGGGGGAAAGGGGGCATGGCAAACGTACGGCCTGGGCAAATTTTTTCTTAGCTCATAACTGTGGATTGTGCAATCGAATTCCGATCGTTTCCGCGGCTTATATGAAGTTAGACTAAGAAAAGGAGGCACTGACTAAACTGGTGACTTGTCGAATGATTAACGTACCTGAAAGACCTACATCGCGGGGTAGCTGTGAATCTCACTCAGATCTAACCCAACAGTCTACGTACAAATCAAAAATAAGTTATCCGAATGTAAATTCCATTTCAGTGTACTATTTCATACACTTTGTGGAGTAGTTTATCAGTCAAACAACCATTCTCCCTACTCAGCGGCTAGATGGAGGTCACCTCCAAATGGCTGACTAAATGTAAGCTGAAGTTCGCTTCCAGTGCGATTCTAGAGCATCTCGTTGACTCCGAGTGATTATGCTCACAGGAATTGGCTTCCCAGCTGGTTTACCGCTTGTCTACACGCCAACTGAAAGGAGTAAAATTCCGTATTGTGACCACTACGGAAGCAATCAGAATCTGGTTCCGCAATCCACAATTGTGTGTCCAGAAAAATTCTCCTGACCCCATGGTTACTATGGCCCCCTGTTACTCAACAACCTTGGAGGTCATTTTGGTCACCCAACTACCTTTCAGTTCAGAACCGTTTGAAATAATTATGTGGCAAACTGCTTTTCAGTTGGCTTTACAACTATGATGGCATAAAATGTTATGGAATTGGCCCGATGATGAATGACCGAAAACAGACTGTTCGCCAAACCACCGTTTACTTACGATGAACTCATGAGAGCTATTTGAGATGTACCAACACTATTTGCATGCATCAAGCGCAACCAAAGTGGTTGTTTTATTATCACTGAAACTAGAAAAATACTATAGATGGGTCAGAAACATGATTTTCACTTTGTAATGAACGATGCTGCCATTTCAATAAAACGACTTTGTACTTCTCTCTAAGTCGTGAAGTACTGATTAGCGTCTGTTGCGTAGTCGTTGTGGGATCATTGATGGTAGGTGTAGATCTGAGCTCTGAAGTACTTCTTGATGTGTTGGAAGCCAGCTGTAATAAGCATCGTTTGTTAAATCTCAATAAAACCTTTCAGTCTCCCTAATTTTGTATACAAAACGTCCACTGGTCTTATAAAACAGGGCATAACAACAAGTGTAAAAGTCTGGAGTTTCTTGATATTCGCTAGAAAGCTAAGACGTAACTACCGCGAAGCTAAAATCATGGGGTATAAAGAAAGCTTACTACAGAGAGAGAAATGGCCAGTGCTTGGTCCGGTTAGTTCATGCTTCACTGCGGTCGCGACTTAATGCTCCTCCAAGACTTATCCGAACTGCCACTAGAATAAATCATGAAGTCCAAATTTGTGCTAGATGGCTATGCCGTGTTCCAAGACTAACGAAAAAGCACAGAACGGAAGATAAAGCGAGCCATATCTTCCGAAGGAAAAGAGAGAGAAGGGGAAGCGAACCTAAAATGCAATGATCTTTTGCCATCATTCAACATCTTTTGTAGACAAACAGCCGAAATGTAAGTAAAAACAAAGCAGCCTCAACAGGAACGCTTTTACTGCCCCGAATCGTTGTTTGTACTCACTCCGCAGACAACTCAACCAAACAATAGGAGCAGTCACGTCCTTGAATCTGACTAGTCTTCATTCCTCTTAATGCCTCCACACGCTGATTATGTGCATGTCACGGGAGACGCAACCGGACAGAAGAACTCACCCGAGTGTGGTTAACCCACCAATGACTATCTTTATTTCTTGGTGCCAAATTATTGCTCCTTCAGCTCGCATCCTAAGTCAACCGACTAAGTCATTGGCAAATAGTGATGAGTGTAGCAGATAATTAGCTGACGTCCTGTAGTGATCAAACTCGTGGGACTAACACCAGGTACTGAACTAGCCATAGCCAAATACAAACTTTGAAGTGGTAGAAACAGGACATCAGGGACCGTGGATGCAGCTACAACCACATTGTATTTCCGGTTACAAGCAACTCTATAGATGGCAATACGTAGAATAATTGGTTACGGAATGTGAGACAGACAGGTGACAATCCTCCCGAGTTCTCCTAGTGATTGAGTCACGGAGGGCTCGCCTGTCTGGCAGTCGTCGGACCAACGGCAACAAATTAGTTAGGACACTTGATTGGATGTGGTTGCTCCGTTCCAGCCGAGGAACACTTACCTATGATGCGTTACCGCCCGCGAACCGCTAGCTTACAGCCGGCGATCGTCACACATCCTCACCACCTGGACTAAACGGTTTAACCTACGCACCCTTAAATACTATGTGAATGAACTGGTTCGCCCCAAACCTCATCGTTACTAACTTGTTGATGCCACCCGATGCGTACAACTGAATGCATACATTAACGAGCGAAAAGCTGAAGGTAGTTTAAGCCAACACTCATCTTGAATGGCCACGTTTCGCAGCCGTAGAGCGGCATCACCCGTACAGTTACCACACACACGTGCCTCCCAAGCTGTTTTAAACTTAAATCTTGATTGGCTAAAACCATCTTGGCTCTGGGGATACGAATATCTGAAAAGCAGTAGGTATTTTGGTTTTCATATAAATTGAACATCACCCACAACTGATCGCAGCTGTCGCATTCCCTTAGATATTTCAGTCGGCCCCTTTCGAAAAACAGAAGCACTAGACTCGAGTTTCGTTCACATTAGAGCTCGTCATTAATGTACATTCTTGCCACGGCTGGGATTAGAACTCTGGTCACGCTTTGATGAGGCGACCGCGTTGACCACTGAGCCACTGACCTCACATCAGACACGACCGAATTACCAAATGTGAACGCTCAACTATGGTGAACAGTAAAGCGTCATAATCATTGTAGAAATCGAAGATGGGCATTTCTATTTCCATACTGAACTCTAGTCAGTAAGTCCTAACTCATTTACTTTACCAGCACAACAGTGGTATTCAAAAGTATTTCAACGTTATACACAGAAAGACTTATATGAAATCTTCAATCATAACATACTTACCTTAATAACACTCGTCTAACTTAAGCTTAGTTTGCGATCATTGACAATACAAAGATACGGTAGCGGTGGAATCGCCCCTGCTAGTTGTAAATGGAAGTCTACACCACTAGTTGTAACTGTAAGTCTACACCAAGCTTAATAGCTTAGTACGTCCAAGAAGGGCCTAATAAATACAGCTGGAAAAGCATACGGGGATGCGGTCGATTAGGAATTAGAACCGAGCAGAAATCCACTAGTTGGGGCAAACTGTCGCGTTACATGTGCTTACTACAATATCGAATGCGATAATATACGGTGTGTAAAGAGACAAGTTTTTGTGATTGTTGAAGGTCAATTGTTTGATTTACCTATCCAACAGACGCCACTTTTCCAGCAGCAGACCTGCGAAGTTAGTCTACCGCCATACCACTACAAGCAAAAAATAAGTTATTAGTGAATGACTAACTGATGCTTGCGTTTTTTAACAGGCTAATAGCGCCACATGAATTTGATCGAAGAGAATCTAAGGGTGGTCACTGAAAAAAAAATTAACAGAGATGATACTGTGTACATCAACGGCATCCATTACCGTTCAGTTTAACTGCGTCCGTTGATGTAGCATCATGAGAGGCTAGACCAATTGCTATCAGATTTAGTGACGCTCGTATATAGACGAACATTCAAGAAACTTTCCACGCCACAGACCATCTATTGTCTCTATCATCACGGAAGTTTTACGATAAACCCATGATGTGACCGTAAGTAGACCGGCTTTAATGACAACACATGTCAACTGATCACTCGGCGTTTATGGCTATACATTATCCTTACAACCAGAATTTCTCAAATCCATATGACAAATCATTACTGAAGACAAATGTTCATCATACAATCACTCATAAGCTACAACTTTTTTTTGACGTGATTAGCGTGTTAACGTCTCGGATGGAGTAGTTAACCAGTAGGGAGATTCGCACGGGGTTGGTAAGTCACATGGTGGTAGACACGTATCTAATGTTCAAATTCGACAACTTGACTTCAAACTTAGTATTCAGTAGGGAAATGACGCTAGTGATTTGAGCAGAAACCCAATTGAGAAATATCTACGCCTCGGAAAGGTTTCCCATAGCTGAAACACCTTTAAAAAACAAATACCTTATACTATGCACTACTATTATAAAATATGGTCAGTAAATGCGTGTTGCAAATCAAAGTTTTTGTCATGCAATCCTAGTTACTCGTAAACCAAAGAAATCCGCAGGAGGTTGGGTGGTCGTCAGGATGAACATATAACCTAAAATTTCTGAATGAAAAATTGCTACTTATGAGTAGTTCAAATATAAATCAACTTTGGCAGTAGACGGCACACAATTGTGTTACGTTACTTAATGCCAAATCCGTTCGTCTAAATCAAGTTCCCAGTTCCAGCTAAAGTTATGTCAGTGATAAAAACCTCTCCAAATTTTCAACAAAAATTACATTACTTTCAAAGTGACAAACTGATTTATTTTGCCACTGACTGTGTGCAAACGTGACTACAGTGTCAACGATTCGCCCATTGCTAAAGACTTATGTACCTAAGCTCCGAGAGAACCAACCAACGTTCTTCTGTAGATAAACTCTAAAATAAACGAGGAATATTCTTTCAACATGACCAACTAACGGTCCATGCGCAAACCAGACCTTTGTCCTCACGAAAACGTGTTATTTCAGAACATCACGAACTTTTCGCCATTCAATTTTCAAATGCATATCCGTGCATTCAATATTTGGGGCAACAAATTGAGTTTGGTTAGCTTATACTGTCTAGCTCGGTGTGCCTCCATATATCGCTCCTGCGACAATGACTTGCTAAACTGATGATAACCACTGACGATGAACTTGGGAGTATTTAGAGCGTCTGATATTGTGAAGTTTCGTTCATCTATCCTGACGAGATCCAGAGAAGTGTTACAAACACCGGACAGCGAGTTTCGAAACCTTCACTGTCGAGGATAAAAATGTCAGGCAAAACACCGTAGTGCCTAATCAAAGTTTGTCTGGATGTCAACAACGGTACGCCGTGCTAAAATATTATGCTAATTCAGAATCATACTTGATGAATAAGCTGATGTTGGACAGTTCAGGTAGATAGTGCGGAGTACTTGATGAAAAGAATACGAGTCCGACAACTTCCAAATTTCTTCGTTGGGCCACAGCTGTAGTTAACGGTAGTAGCCCAATGGTAAGCAAATGTTCTCAACTCGCGGTAGAGTCTCATACTGTTCAACGACTTGAGCGCATGCAAAAATTTCCGATGAACGGAAGGTGATTGAAGGATCTGGCTAACGGAAAGCTGAATGTCAATACAAGTTTCTCATTATTAAATACCAAAAGGAAAAGAATTAGCTGTTTACGTTCAATAAGACACATCTGGCCTACGAATTATATTTAAAAAATGTTTGTTTTGATAGCCTTTTAGAAACATGGTATTGTTCGCTTTTTGCAGGGAAGTTTGCACAAACGAATTATATCAGTATTTGATGGTACTATAACTTACATCAGGAACAGTTGGATAGATGTGTATGAAAACAGCATAAGTTGGACGCCGTGCATGGTTCTAATGAAGCAACGGAGATAACCAGTGTACCATTGGCCTCAGACTAAATGAGATCGAGTCGTCCTACCAAATATAGCCACATTTATTTGTGAGTAGTGCTCAGGTTGCTACATCAAGTTGAACAGTGTCAAAGCCATTCGAAACGCCTCAGGGTCATCGGCTACAAGGTCTACACTTATCTCATGCGGCCGTCACTATTGATATACTACTGATATACTGCAAATCAATAATCATTGGCCGAACCATATTTTGAACCGAGTGCACTAACCACCGGTACTCTGATTTAGTGTTTCCAATAAGGCAACCTTGTGTATGGAGTTCACCCCAAAACGGTCATAAGATCGTTCGGGACCAGAGTTGAGAAAGCTTGGCGCAGCGTAATGTTACACAGCAAATCGGAATTCTTTGTTCTGAACAACCGCCAGTCCTATTCACTCTGAATCTAAATTTAAGATCTAAAGATGACAAAAAACATAGCCAGGATTGAACCAGTTGGATAGCTGAATGCATCAAAACGTGACCATTTGTCGGACAACACTGGTTTCGATTTTTTTTCTCACTGGACCTCAAGATTGAGTAAACTTCTCAATAATCATTGAAAAAACGATATTCGCCTCCGATAAGAGAGACGTAATGGTTCAATAACATGTCTCGAAGTCAAAGTGGTCAGTAGTTATATGGTTCCTCTTCAGAAGAAGTATTGGTTGATCCCAGTATAAAAGACGATAACACATATTCCATGTGCGACGTATTTTGAAAAAAGACAGGTGAGGAAAACAATACATATGAATGCATTGTCGTATTTGTTAGCCGCATGCAATTTCGAAGAGCTCATCCCACTGATGTTTTATTCGGCGTACCTCCGATAAAGACAGTGACTTGGTAGAAACGATTCGTTCCTTCTGGTTTTCCTGCTAAAGATATGCTAAAGGAGGACATTATCCACGTCGGAACCGTTTAGTTTCACATCAAAACACCGTCGTTTGTTACAGGAGCCTACAGGTTTAAAGTTTCGGACTGCCCTAAGTGTCAACTTTCTAAGTATTCTGGCGATATGTTACAATCAAGAAAGTTGACTGTATTCGTTTGCCACGGATCATCTGACAACCAATGATAAACTAATCACAGGTCATGTAACAACGATAAACTCATGGGCGATAGGAAGCAATGACATCCACTGCTACATCCCACCCTGGGCAAAAGATCAGAGGGATAAAGAACGAATACAACCCAAATGAGTTAAGCTCAGCTAACTAGTTTGCATCAGCTCGATGAGAGCAGAACAGTGGGCACACCGATCTCAACTGACAACTCAATCCTATTTTACGTCTACTAAATGCAGGTCACTAGTATCGCTTACTTAGGCTCATGCCTCCTAAACAATTACGCCGCATGTTATCTTGCAATGGATGTTACGTTGGTAGGTTAAAGCTACTGCGGCACATAGCGAAACAAAACAAAATAACGAAGTTTTATTACACTTATTTTTACGTGGAATTGAGCCTCGGTAACGTAATGTGATAACGACCACTGCATGTACCAGACAGAACGTACGACAGACTTAAGTGTAAACGTAAACAAAATGTAAAGCTTAGTTCAAAAATGAGCATGGTATCACTAATATGGAAGGAGCAGAGAGGAAACAAGATATGCAAGGCAGAAACAAATCCATACACTACTGTTCACCAAAACCAATAGCGTAGCTAACTAAGTGTTGCCAATCCTTGATCGTCCAGCTAGGCAAACGTGCTGTGTCAACAATAAAAAAACCGTAAGGCCAGTTACTTCACAACTCAAGTAATTATCTGGCTGTTTCATTATGATTTGTGGTTGACCCCGGTTTTAGCAGGTAAGACTGGCGAGTCGAGTAGTGGAATTACATACAAACCACCTGTCTCAATGGACAAAATCGATCATGAGTGATCACGTTAAGATGTTTCAAAACTACTAATGAGTATCCGCAGACTGAAAGTTTGGTAGCCCGCACTGATACTGGAGGAAGTGCAATATAGGTTGGTTTCCCTCGATAATGCTGAACGGTTAGTGACACCGAAAACTGTTGTCGTCCACCCAATCAAAACAGAAAAACAGGAACAACAATAAACAGACTGTCGTAGACTACATTAACAAGTGTACAGTCTAGTCCAGTTGGACGTAAACTACAGAACTATATAAGTTCAACAAAGAAATCATAATGGACGGTCCTAGTGTGACGTGATCTTACTTGACCAACAGCTGAGTAAGTCAGAAGAGACAAAAATGTGAAAATTTTGGGTCCGAGTGGACTCGAACCAACAAGAGGAAAATGGTGCCCGGGTGCAATAGGCGCCTCACCAGCCAAACTAGGAAGTCGCGCCGAAAGCCCGGAAATCCGAGTTATTCACCCATCCCATTGTGTTATATGATTGTCAAGCGGAATCCCCCAAGCAGTTCAAGCAAAAAATCCAGCAACACCATTGCTGAGCATTAAAACACCGTTGGGCCGATCTGTTAATTTGGAAGGGACCCAACTGCAAAAACCAAACCCAGCCTTGAGATTTCTAATACGCTAATGTATTCTTCACAGTGCAGTAGGTTCTCAAGTGAGTCGGATTCTAAGACGACGATGGTTCTTCCCAAATCAGCCGCACCCTGAGATAGACGACAGTGGAGTACCCTCAGTCAACATTCTGGAGATAGTGGTGTTATACAGTTGCCGTGGATTTCTCTTTATATTTCATCTTCCAGTTCCTCTGCGTCCCTTTCAGCCTCAGATGATAAAGTCAAGACAATTGCCAAAAAGGTGACGCTTTAAATGTCTACCATCGGGTCACCAAGCTGTTCTAACGATCGGCTTCACAAGTGTGAAGTTCGCTGTGCGCTGTATACTTGAAACGCGAATCAACAGTTCACACACTTGGTATCCTGCCCAGCTAACCGTTACTTCAACCATCTCTCATTCCAGGTCTAGGGGGACGCAGAAACCGAATCTTGAGGGTAAACCAGAGAATGAAACATAGACCAATGCTTGTTCGATCGAATCCTAGTGAATTGACAATTGTGGATTGTCAGACTTAGTAATTTGGTTACATTGTATCGACGAAAGTTATGAAACCGCTGTGCTCATGTGATTAAAGTACGCACTAAGGTACAGTAATTCTGATGTTGTGTAACGCACTCCTCGACCTTCTAGAGCAAACCGAATACTCAGACATAACAGATCTGATATGTCCCACGTATACCAACTCATGGAAAATTAGTAGCAATCATCGTGCAACCGACAAAACCTGGTGCCTCCCACGATCCTGTTCGGTGTAGGCAGGACGTTGACAGGATTATCTTCGGATTGTTCTTGTTCATCCCTTCGGGTAACACCCGGTTGGGTGTTAGGCATCCTACGTTGTCACGCTAAACAGAAAGCGACCAAATTGAAGATGTATTCACTCAGAACGTCAAGCCAAATGGGTCAGGCCGCAACTCTGAGCTGTTTAGGAGAAGATAGTGCTAACGTTTTGCAGCGTACATTCGTTTGCTTTGTCATTCAAAACGAACGAAGCAGCGCCCATTATGTAAACCTGATAAACGGTCGGTATTGAAGGGATCAAAAATTGTCCTCACCGGTGGCCATTTTCAGTGGAGCGACTCAATGTTCTGTCGGGCTAAATGAGTCAGTAATAGGTGGACATCATGCCAAGTGGTAAGGTAGGGTGACGAACCGCCGCATATATCAGTTGAGTAAATCTAGTCACAGAATCAATGAATCGCTAAGGTTCTAACGAACCATAATACCGCTTTACTACGGAAGATTATAACATTAACAGAGAGGATGGCTTGGAAAAGTCACCACAATGCTAGTTCTTCTGCGTTCCACTACTTGAGAACTCGAGCAGGAATCGCAAGTGTTTTTATTTCGGGCCGGTACAACAGAAACAATCTTGCTGATTCCAAAACACCTTGCGGCTTGTGTCAACGACAAACGGGGGAGAGACGGCCTGAAAGTACTGCAGATCGCGCATTCGTAGTCTCGTCATTGTGCTCTTACGCCACGTGCGTCAACTGTTTGGCGAGTAGCCAAAACAGGTCGTTGTGCTGCTCATATTACCTTGGAGGATGAGGACCGTTCAGAGGATATGTAACTAGTTGTTCAGTATTCCGTAATTTGTATTCAATGATATTTTCGCTATAACTCTCCTAATAGCTGACAAATGGAAACAGTGTGTACGAAAATAGTTCATCCAGGTACTGCAGCTGCCGTGTCCGAGACAGTATCAAACATTGCCTACTTATTTCAAATTAAACACCACCCATATTCGATCACAGTTCCCACATTCAGCTAAGCTCTTCGGCCTGCCCACTTCGAAAAGAAACACTGTACTCAACTTTCGCTTTTGTTAGAGCTCATCAGTAATCAGCACCCTTATCTGAACCGGCATTTGCATCCCGACCCTCGTATTTGTGAGATTAGCGTGTTAACCACAACGCCAGTAACCTCACACTAGTCGTGACCGGTCAATCATACTTAAACGCTCAACCACAACTTTGTGTGTATAATGTTTGGAATGTCTACTAAACAGCGCGAACACACTGGATCATCCTTGCTGTACCTCGACGGGCAATCGAATTCATTTTACTGTTTGCGCAAGTGGACTTCAGCGCCCCTCAGTTAACTTTAGTAAACATACTAAGCGCCTCAAATAGATACGCCATGCCACTCGATAGAGTGACTCAGTTGGAACTCAAAAGTAGCTCTAAAACCCAGCTGGTAAACCCCGGCTTGCCAAGGCCAACCAGTGGGGTCAACAAGCGACGGTTTGTAACGCTAGCTTTCCACAACGCATAAAAGGCGAATATTCGCCAAAGCGAACGTGAGCGCGCGATATAACCAGTTTTCAAGGCCGTCCGTGTCTGCGTCGACCAAAACGAACACGGCATGTGCGTGCGTTTGTGCACGTTCACTCTTTTCGTGCTGTCACGTCGCAGACGAACCAGTGTAGCTGAAGCCGTTTTACACCAATGAAACGAGCGATGGTAACTGAGGTTAATTTAAACAAGTTAAACCGTGTCAAACTTGGCGCGGCTCACAGCGATTTCAAGCCTATTCAGATTATGAAGATGGGATTTACATGGTTTTCTGTTTCACATCCATTGTGAGCAAACACAAGAGCAGTTAGCATCCACTGACTGATTCGGACCTGACAGTAGAGAAGCACGACACACTCGCAACTCGCGGTCCTTTTAGATAAGCAGTGGCTGAATGTACACTCACACAGACTGAACTAAGCCGTTTGTCGCCGCCATTACTGCTTTCGTCTCTGTACCAGTCGATCACGTGACCTTTGCAGAACACCACTCGTTCATGTATTCAGCACTGCTCGGTTCGACACAAATTCACCTAGCTCCGTATGCTGCTGTCAGATGCTAAGGTTTGACAACCGACTGAAACATGTAGGGTAGACTGATGAGTAACGATTACGCCACAGAGAATTAGGTCGATGGAAGAGATGAACGATTCAACGACCGCGTGGACATTCTCATAGCGTGATTTTGGTTCAATCCGTGCATGAACTGCTGGCTGGTCAACTGAAAGGAGTGAGTCATTCTTTCAAGATGGAACCGTCGGCGGTTTGACGTGCAAGAGCATACTTCAAAGACAATTAATATCAATGTTGTCCGTGTAGAACGTCTGGATATTTCAAGATGATAATGTTCTGATCGATAGGCGAATCCCCGCAGAGGAGTGTAAACAGTTCTCATACCAAAATATGGTCCTTTTCATAGTGAATTCATATTGAGCTTGTAATTAGTTGTCCGTCAAACCATGTAGGACTCTTTGGATGTTGTGGCCGGTCAGGCGAAGAGGTAACAGATACGACGGGGTCGTGTGAGAATCCAAAAGTTAAAGAATGAGCGGAATTTATCGGGCCATTTAAAAAAGCGAAGCAGAGAACTGGAAACATGTGTGCAAAAGTGTAATGGCGTGTAACGTGCGGTCGAAACGAACAAGTGCGCACGGGTTAAATTTGAATTGTGTAACAAGGCGTGCTGCTGTGTTGTTGACGCCGTTTTAGTTTACGTTTGTGTAAGTCGTGTGCACGGTTCATGTTTGTTTGTGTTGTTTCTTTTTACAGGGCCTTTGCTGGAACCCCTAATTCGGAAAAACACTATCCCTCGGCGTCCCCACGTTGCCCCAGAGTTAGTCTGCAAGTGTCACGAATAATCAGATTAAAGACGGCTCGTATGTTACACGAGCAACAACCATGTCCCTGTCCTTTTTCATGTTAAGTTGGAGCCGTCTAATCCATACCAACTGACTCTGACCCTCTTTTTATCGAGGAGTATCAATATAGAAATGTGGTTATTTGGGCGTGAGTTCTGGGAACCAACTTGTCCATATTATGTCCAAGAGAGTATAATGTTCATCGAGAAATGGTCCCTTCGATGGAACGTGAGAGACGGCATCTGCTAACATGGTTCACTCCTTTCCTTTCAAACAGCTATTTCGTGTTGTGTCAACAAACGCTCAGTTTCCCAAATTTACTATCTCGTATTGACTCATGACTCTGTGCCTATACGCCCGACGGTTCGGTATATGGAGTCAAAGGAATTTATCATGTGAGACGCACAAGGTGTGTAAGTTTACTAAGTCGACTGATTAAAGGAGCCATCTTTTCGGCGGTGGGCCGTAGGCGCGTATAAAATAGGTTGGAAAGTCAAAATAACAGACTAAGGTTATGTTTCAAACAGAAGAAATTAGGGTATTTGATTAGGGGAGTTTTACCTCCCTCAAAGAAAACACCAAATCAATGATCGTTGCGTCACTTTAACATGCCGGATGCTAAAGTTAAAGGACGAAGGTCAGATTCGAAAGAAATAAACGATGCAGTAGCCAGTTACAGTATATGTATTTGGTGAGGCGAGGGGCAATGTGACTGACCATCGGCGAGTAGTTGGGAAACGTGTAGGTTCTCAAACACTAACGGGGGTAATGAAAATGCAGTCTACGCCGGTTGGATCGTGTACTCCGTATGTCAACGGCGCTTTTGGGGCATCACACAGTGTTCACTGTGAGTGTTTACGGTTTAAAGTAAGCTTAAAATCGTCAGACGATGACATAGTTGCAGACTATACTAACCACGGTAGCCTTGTTGAGCAAGATTGGAAGATGACGCCTGTCAGGTGAGGAAGTTCAAGGCTGCGCACACCTCCAGTTAAAAATGCTCTATAGAATGACAGCAAGTTATAATCAACTATGAGCCCATACGTGCGATTTTACTGATTCCTTTTTATGAATCTTCGTTGGCATATTACATTAAGTTCCCGAAACCACTTCGATTAGATTTAACGAAACCCATACCCCGTAACAAAACTATATCATCATCCATATCAACAGACCGACAACGGTTATTTTTCGTCCCTAAGGAACAAACGCTAGCACAAGGATGTGTGGTGAATTTGTTTGAGCAGGCTTTATAGGAAGTGCGTTACTTACGGAAGTGTGGAAAACAGCCGCGACAGAAGCATGCGGTCACCCCAGGGTGCTATGGTGAATTTAGGCTGACAGGCTAGCCTGTTGGCTGATTGAGTTTGCTGGTCGGTTGTGTATACATCGGCTGATCCGAGACCTGTGTATGTGCTAGCAGTTAGTAAACGCTATGTTTGCCGAGCAGCATTGGTTGCCACAAGAACTGTGGGGTAGTTCGACGGGGTTTCCAACAAAAATGTAAATTAAAAGCATATCATTAGCACGCATTACCCCACATCCGGACGGACTAGACCGGCGAACGTACACCCTCGGTGTGTGTGTGGACGTGCGTCCATGTTAAGCTGACAGAAATACAGGAGGCCCTCGAACCACACTAGATTCACAGGATAAACGCCTTGCTTCGTATTTGTTCTGTCCATGTCACACGACGAAGCTGTGAACTGAACAACTTGGTTGCGGTTAAGCCACCAAAGGAATCCGAAGTTCCAGACATACTGTTTGAAAGGGTCAGAAGATACCTTGTGGTCGAAGTTACGGCGACGACAGACGGTCTTATCAAGGCGATATAAACAACGCGTACGGAAGTTAGCTTCAAAAACAACACGAGGTGTTTCATAGTTTGGATCGATACTTCAACTCATTGTCTTCACGAGAAGCATGTGTAATGAAAGCCAAACAATCCGTGACCGAAGTCCAAGAAAAAGAATAGAACAGAGAGTTGAAACCGTATTACCAACCGAAAGCCAGCAGTGAAACTTCGTTTGTTTCAATAATGATCTGAAAAAAGTGAATTTGTATGAGTCTGATGCATATGTTGCGTGTTCCGATCAATGCACTAGCAATTGACGCTTTCTAATAGTACGGCTTCTGGTATGACCGTAATAGATAACGATCAGTAGGTCAGCTTTTGTTTTCAGATGTTGGAGCACCTTCTGGTGCCCTTCATTTCTTCAAATTGCCAAAACTATCTTTTGCCCACAAGATAACGCCTCAATTCATGCACATATATTACGGAGGCACGGTTACTTGGTCGACGAGTTATTTTACACCGGTGATCTCCAGCGTTTAACTCAATTCAATCGAAAGATTGTAGCAGTTCGTTAAGCACACAATGACGCCAGGGTATACGGTCGAGTTGATGGTTACTTCTGAGACTGTTGGAGAAGGGTAAGTTCCAACGTGGTCTATTTTCTCTTCGAAATTACGGCAACTTCATGTGCGGAATCATCGAAGCGAAATGTCAGGAGCACATCATGCTGAAACTTAACAGAATGACAGCGACGGACTCACCGTGAAATTATGGCTCCGCTACTTTTCATGTTTGTGCGTAATTATGTTTCTGTTCAAGTTATCCATGCAAAAATTAATCTAGAGTTATGGTATCATGCGTTCTATTTTTGTCGATCTGTTAATAAAGCAGGTTTGCTAGAAGAGAAAACGGCCGTATAATTTTGCCACGGAGTTTATAGTCTGTCCGGCACGATTACAAAACCCGATAAGATGTTGCCTCGGATACCTTAAACCACGGGGAAGCGCCTGATGGCGCGATTGGTTCAATCCAAGGCTAAATCGCGCGTGTCGGCGCAGCCGTTTGAAAAGTACAGACACGCGCAAAAAAGCACACGCGACTTCATGTCGGAACACTAGCCACGGGCATAGCCCAGCCAGTCCGCCCTTGCGCGACTCACCAAGCCGGTTTGGCTTGTTTGAAGCTGTCTCCCCTACGCCCATCATACGTCAGTGTGTGTTTGTGTGTGTGGATGCGACAAAACGCATGTAATCGATAGCACGTCCTCAAATGACATCAAAACAAAGCATCTTTGACATGGGTTCGATTCACACTAACGTCAGTAAAGCGAGACAAGGGGAGTTACGACCTCCAAATGCGACGAGAAGTGAACACATGCATATGGTGCACTAACAGTAGTCGAGGTAAGGGTTCTAGTGTGCCACGGAGGAAAAAACCAACCGCCCCACTTCGACGAGTTTCGTATTTGGTTACTCGCGGACACCATTAGGTTGGTGCCTCTACTACTCATCAGTAATCGAATACCGCTCAACAAGTCAATGATTTCTGTTATTTCAACTTGGAGAGAAGTCCTAGTCGAGGGGCCATCGATTGAGGTGAACAGGACAGTTACTGCCCTCGAGGCGATCGGACAACCTGATCATTATTCACAAGCGAAAATGGTTGTGTGTTGACATATGATAATTCGGCCGTGCCTAATGTGACGTCAGTGGCGCAGTGGTTAACACGGTTACCTCATGAAAGCGTGATCGGAGTTCTTGTTCCGACTGTGGCAAGGATATGCGCTAATGACGAGCTCTGATGAAAACGAAACTTGAGCCTAATACTTCCT
Source organism: Paragonimus heterotremus (assembly GCA_013368495.1). Lineage (NCBI taxonomy): Eukaryota > Metazoa > Platyhelminthes > Trematoda > Plagiorchiida > Troglotrematidae > Paragonimus > Paragonimus heterotremus. Next base: position 34,112 of record LUCH01004421.1, on the reverse strand, counting down.
TTTGAAGGAGGCTGGGTGGAAAGTCTGTCTGAAGTCGAAGGTTGCGATCAAATGGAAGTGATGTTCAACCCGAAATTAACCCGACTACTCATCAGTAATCTATTCAGTTCTTGTCTCAAATGTTTTCTTTACCGTAACACCGCCAGTCTTCGACTGCCGCGTTCACCGATAAGCCCAGCAATTGACCCAGACGTGGCCTGATCGCTCGTCTCATTTAGTGAATGTAACAACTCACGGAAGGATGTAGCCTGAATGTTAATTCTGTGGGTGTTGTCCGTGACCTTTTCCAAGCTCACTAAATAACATGTTATGGGTCTTTTGTTGGTTTCAAAAATAGACAAATGACATGAATCTGGTGTGACGAGTAACTACCATGTCTTGACATGCGAATTGTCAATGCCCTCCAGTTTCAATGAAATAGGAAAAACACGGAGTTGAAGTACTATTTTGAATGCGGCCAAGATGAAGGTCTCACTCGGAGGATACCGCAATACCTATAATCTCCACGCCAAGATAATCGGACACATAAGTAAAAATGCGAGGGAAGGTATCGATTATTCAAAATAGTCATCAGCCAGTTTCAACCACAGAGTCCTCGAGATGACTAACGGCTACTGCAATCAGATTGTTCTAACGGTGGATCAGAGACAGCCATTGTTTTGTTCCAGCAGGGCGAATGAAGCTCAGCTGCAGGTGAACAACCGCGGACGAGTTTGTTGATTCCGAAGTTAACGTACAGAGGATCCGCTTATGGGTGGAAGTCAGTTGAATGAAACAGGGGTGATAAATTGTGGATATCTAATAGAACTGTGAAGGACAGAACCCATCCGGATATGTTACAAACCTAACTTCTGATTGAGGTGGGGAAGTTATCCCACAACATGAGGTCTTTCCGCAAACGTCTCGTCGAATGGCTCCACTTTTAAATATTAGCATTTGTCAGCGTATGACTTCTAAATACTTTGCACAGATTATCTTATTCTTTAGTAGCACTGTGAGAAGACCTGCACCTGTGGGGAATGGATTCCGACAAGCTCCTGTTCAACCGGTTAGATTGTATGGTTAACAGATGTGACAAAATTGTATGCTGAGTGGTCGCCCACCAACCATGAAGATACACTTCCAGCGTTTATAAATAATAACAATCCTGTGTTTACTAGTTCGGCAACTAACCGTGCACAAGAATCCATCTTTATAAATGAAAGGTGTTCAGCTTGAACTGAATTCCATGAAGATCAATAATCTCTTCAGAAAGTTATATCTTAAACGTCAAGGCTAAAATCAGACGATTAGAGTGATAAATTCACGTCAACTGATCCGTCAAAAAGTATGACGTTATCCACTCCAAAGAAAATGGCACAAGGTTGTTTACGTACCTTCGTAGGTAAAGGGAAAAAAATGTCTCTGTCCTAATCGGAATGTGTTTAAGTAAATATCGGGTTGAAGCAACAAACCTAGTAGGTAAGAGTGCATCGACTTTTGAAGTTCAATCATGGGAAAATCCGACTTGACCCAATCTCTCAAGTGTTTACCTTTGAATATTCTACCTCTCCTGGTTCTGACTGTTACTTGGACGTTGACCCAAATGTTTTTGTTTTATGGCGCCGATTTGATAGTTATACGAATAGACGGTTGCCGGTTATTGTACTTTGCTTGAGTGGTGCGTGCAGCACTTTTTTGGAGCTCGGCTCGTTCCCATTGTTTTTGAACCTGTTGACTGCTCGAAAGAACTCTGTTGTGTATGAATGACATATGGTGGTGGCTTATCAGGCCGGAGGTGCGAATATTCGAACACTCGGCGGGATACCTCAACGCGTGTAGGAGGTACGTCCAAAGACCTACAGCAAGCGGACCGTGGACGGTGTGGATGACCGGATGAGTAATCGCTCAGTTGGATCGGACCAACGAGCGAGGCATGACAGACAAAACAGGATGGACGACCAAATCGGAGGCGCGATTATTCCGACACTCAGAGGAATACCTCGACACGATCGTGGAATACGTTCAAAGCTCACAGTGGATAGATGGCAGACAACACGAGCGACTGGACGAGTCATCGCTCAACGAAATCGCACCAACGGACGAAGAATGGCAGGCGGAACCCCCCACTCTCCCCTCCCCGATAGAAGGCGCCGACCACACACATAAACCGGGCCGAAGTGTACATGACGTGCGAGCGGAAACCGGGGCGTGTTGTGGACTTGAATTCCGACTCATAAACGCGAGGGCGCGCGTAGCATGGTAACAAGCGAGTTGGACAATAAAGATTGTGCTTTATCGGACGCCTTTTCGCTACAATATTATGTAATCACAGTTCATCCTTAGCCTGTATGGCGCCAAATTGTAACCCATTTCCCGGAAACGATCCGCCGATTGAAACCGTTGTGGTTGCCTAATTATTCCTTTTGATAATTTGTTCAATAGTGTCGCGGCATTGCGATCTAATCTCGTTCTGATCATTTGCGTTGCTAAACGTCCTCGTGGAAGATCGTACAAAAACGCCTACACATGTCTACAGATTTGCCAATACATTAGTGCGAAACGATATTTCAATGTATTCTAAAGTACGCCACAAAGTCCAAAAACTTCTCGGTAGGCACTGATAACTACGAGGTTTTATCATTCGACGGTTTGAATATTCAAATTGTCGGATACACTTTCTACACTTACTGCATTGCGCTGTCGTTTACAGATACGGATCACCTTGAGTGGACGTAAACGTCCACGGCTCAGATTGTCGTGGCGTAATCAAGCTTAGTGGGCTAAAAAAGTGCGTTGACCGCACGAATACAGTCGAACTTCGACAATAGGTGATCTAACCGGTACTATTATTGGAACGCATGAACTTGATTGACCTTGCTTTTCGTCGGCACAGATTAGCTAGACAAACAAAACACATTGACATTTTTGTCTAGCTGTCAACCGTCGTTCCAGAGGCTAAGTTAAACGGGACGGTATGTAAGGTTTAGACGAGAGAGAGAACGAAAATAACGCGGTAATGAGACAGAATCGAATGGAGGCAGATTAACACGTCACGTCACCAATCTTTCCGAACGAGGTAGTGACTGACAAAGTGTCAGTGAGTGGAAGAGCATAAAACTTAGTCAAATGAATGAATGAAGGGTTACACCTGAGTTCAGTTGCGACTGTTCAGTTAATATTGTGGGCAGCAGCTGATGGCATAATATTCGAGTGGGCTACGGAGTAACGACCGGATTGGATGGATTGATGAATATCTACCCATCTGGCATAAGGCAGGGAAGCTGAAGAATGCCCAACAAATGGCCAAAGTGGGTCGATTGTTGTTGATTCTTCGCACACAGGTAAACTCGTCATTATCATAATCGAAAGGGTGATTAGATTTTAGCGACATGACAGGAAACTAAACTGTGATAAGAAGCAACGCGGACTGTCTACAAGGACAACGCTACATCTGAGAAGGTCACCCAAACTGTAATGTATTTAGTTAAGACAGAAGTATAAGAAAGGACTGCATTTGGGAAACCAGAAAGTTGCCAATACTGCACCGACTTTCGAAGGATGGGCGGCTAGCAAATAGCAGCCATTGCTTTCAAACTTGACATCCTTTATTATGTAGAAATATATCGGAGCACACTTTATATAGTGCATTCCAGTTGTTCATGACAGACGAGGTGTAATACTTGAAAACAATGGAGGCCGATAATTCTATAGGACAAAAGTAGCTGAAAAAGAGTGCAACAGACTTCTTGCAATGAGATGCTTGGTCTGAATTCTTTGCAAACCAATTGAACTACACATGTGCAACCGTGGTGAAGAGACTCATAATTTACTAAGGAGATTGAACAACCACTGAAAAGCTTTTCAGCAAGCATATCTCAAAACGTTTGCTTCCATTATGACACATATTGAGTCACATGTGGAGGCTGTAGATTTTTGAACTATCCGAGATTGCATGGTTCGAACCCACCTTCGTAAGTGTTAGCAAGGTTCGTTGCCGCGTGACAAAAAAAGCATACGCATCAATAAATGAACACAGATGCTTATTACCGAGCAACACTGTTAATCACATGTAGGCGACTACCATAACTTGTAAAGTATGCTATCTGTGATTTTGAGTAAATACGTTCATCTACCTACTGCTCAATGATTCCGATTTAGAATGTATACAGTAGGCGTAATCTATTGGTTAAGAATATTTACAACATGCCATTCGAAAGTATTATAAGAAATTACGTTATGTACGCAGACTCACTTGAGGATGTTTTTCACGAAGATGACACTTGCGAAGCTTGATCGAGGTAAAAGACTCATCACACTGGGTACATTTGTGAGGATATTGAACACCATGAGTTGTTACCCGATGACTTCGTAAAGCCTGAACCGTCGGGAAGCCTGCTGGACATGCCTGACACAAATATTTCCGTCCGCAAGAGGCCAAGTCTTTTGGTATGCTGCATTTTCCGTCGGCACTCTTATCCTTCTGGACAGATGACGAATTCTGTGGGTTTGCATCGCCAACCTTGTTGTTGTCAGTTAGGAGCCGACCAACTTCCGCAGCCAGACTAAGCACTGTCTCCTTCGAGGCATTCGATTTGAACCATAGCTCGGGAGCATCGGGAAGCCGCTTTTTGACACCATGTGTGCCTAGATGACGATTTAATAATGACTTGGAAGCCAACGAAAATCCACACAAGCGACACACATACGGACGAATTCCAGTGTGGGAACGCAGATGTTCGTTCAGATGAACTCGTTGCCTGTAGGCTTTGGAACAATGCTCACAAACAAATGGTTTCTCACCGGTATGTGTACGTAAATGCTTATCACGCGCACTACAACGGCTGAAAGTTTTCGGGCATTGATCGCACTTGAATTTGCCACTGTTATTATGCATTTCCATGTGTTCGCGTAAAGAACCTCGTCTCATCAGTTTCGAACAAACCGAACAGTTGATTGCTTCTCGAGCTCTCCGCCTACGGGCTAATTGCGACCTCATTGGCTCCGACTCCTCAGGGGCGGCTAGAGGAATAATGCCTATATCAAACGTCGAACTGCTCCCGGTGTTTGCACCTTTTAAATCCTGTTGAGGGTTGGAAGCTTTTGATTTACAGTTCACTGCAGATTTCGAGTTGTCTGGCTCGGTAGACTGTCGGCTTGGTTCACGTTCCAGTTTGCAACTCTGGCGGTTCGTCAACTGCTTTTCATCTGTCTGTTTATTTTCCGGAGCTTCGATTTTCACATCTTGTTTTGGGGTTTGGATGCTTTTCTTCTGGGCCGTGGAATTAGACGGCCTGACCGAAGAGTTAGAGCGTTTTTGGTGGGGCATGCTGTTTGTTTCGACTGCCGGTACAACAGGGCTCGGAAAGCTAGGTAAGGGAATGGCAAGTCCCAGGGGAGCGATGGGTGGATGAGTGACTGGAGGGACTGGGAGACAAGGTCCAGCTGTCATTGCCGCGAAAGCTGCAGCCTGAGCAAGAAGCATTGCGGTTTGGAACTGGCTCATTGAACTTGGGACGTTCACATTAGCACACAGCTTGGCTGCCAATTCTTTAGCCGTTTCAGACAATTTTTCAAGTGCTTCTTTTCGTTGCTGTTCACTATCTATCTGTTGCTTGTTCTCATCGATCAAGAAATTTTCGCTCTCACTACTACTTTTATCACTGTCTTCACTATCTTCGTCCATATTATGAAATTGTTGAGGTGTTGCTTTGAACCGGGGCATTTTGCACTTCACAAGATAGCTGAAACAAATTCGGTACGGAGTGTTGAGGCAAAAGCGTTTATCCGCATGCGACCATGGTAGCAAACGTGCGCACGTTCAAATGAGGTTGGCTAGGCGGGCGGTCGACCGGCCGGCCTGTTTGGCTAATTGCTGCATGCGCCTGTGACGGAAGGCCATCATTCGACCCCGGACTGGTCGATAGCCTACTATGTTCTCGATTGTGATTGGCCCGTGCTGAAGCACACCCACGCCTGGCCAAATATTCTTAGCTCGAATCGGTCTGGCGTAGTCGCACGGCTCGAACCAATAGCAACCCAGAACCTAATGTCTGCCCTACGGGGTAGAAATTCTGGGCGTGGAAGGCGATGTGCACGATGGATTTAGAGACAGAATCGGCCTACGTTCTGAGCCGCGTTTAACCGGCTGGATTTGGGTGAGAGCGAGCAGATTGTCAAAAAATCCACGAAATTGTTTAGGAAGTTTGCAGCAATTATAACTGTGATCAGCTGGACAATGTTCAACTTGAAATGTTCTATTCTGCAGAGCGAATTGAAAACAATACCAGTTAGAGTACAGTTTGCACACGCAAAGAAGTCACCACCAGAATTATTAAATTTTATAGTTTGAACTATTGGTTTATCAGTGTTTTTACTGCCTGTTGAATAACAGGTATGGAAACAATAATTCCGGTGTCATTTAAATGGGGATTAGAACAGTTGACCTTCTTTACGTTGTTTAACAGAATGGCGAGAAGGCACATAGGAAGCGTTATTCCCCGAATAACAGGTCGTTCATGTTGATTGCACATGAACATTTGACATACTGTGAACATCTGAACGAAAACGCAAAAGTTAGAACTTATTTAAAGAAGATTAGACAGATGAACGCCAACAGAAATGTGAGTGAAAGACAAATAAAAGCGTGAGGCTGGCGATCGTCAGAACAGCCAGGGCTTTAAAACAAAATTATGCTTAAACACACGAGAGGGTTTTGGCACCTAACCGCCAAGACCCTATCGAACCGAAATCACGTTTCGGGATTCTCCGAAAAATTACAAGGAAGACATCGTGTGTTTTGACCATACGTCGAGTCTGAAGCGAATGCTACACTATGGATGCGATTAGGACCTGTCTGTCAGTTTATATACAGGCCCTTGGTTTACAACCACAGCATGATACCAGCAACTGATTGTCGGGTTGTCTTCTATATGTAGCTCGTGCTGCAGCATTTGCACAAAGCGTATGAGTGAGTAAATGTGGCCTGATTGTTCATAGTCAAGATGACAGACAATGCGGTACACTACATATATTCTTATCGTGTTCTAAGGCAGTTGTTAGGCGTTTCCTGGTCAACATTCGTCAATGTCAGCCTAGAAACTGAAGTTGTGAGTAACCCGTCCGTTTGAGTGGCGTTAATGACTACACTGGGGTAAAAAGAACTTATTGCGTTTTCCAGTCACTTCAAAAGGTTGTCCATTGGATTACCGTGTGCATTCCAGTTTGTTTTTGCGATTACTAACGACCCATATTCTGTGAAAGACGCATTACTAGGCTTCCTTCATGTTGAGCAGAACAACAAAAGCATGTACTGTCCTGTCTGTACACGCTTTTAATTTACATCTCACAAAATAGCTCTGTCTGTAAATAACTACATGCAGAGGAAAAGAAGAGGGTCACTCACTTCTTCCCTCCAGTTTAGCATCAAATTGGACTTAGGCCCAAAGATGACCCACTGAGTCCACAGAAGTGAATAGAATGGTATCCATATATAATTCATACAACACAGGTTTCAGAAGATGCCTACATAAAATAGATTCAACTTTAGTCAACACAAACTTATTAGGCGCGAATTGAGAGGATAGTCCATTGGGATACCACCCACCGGTCAGTAAACAAATCTCACGACATTGAATCCCAGGTTACGTGTGTACAAAAGCAATAAAGATTACAATTCGTCTACTGGGAAGGATAATATGGTATCTTTTGAAAAAAGGTTTCATATGGCAACAACTGGTTCGCAGAATGCCGTCTTCGTATATGGGGACGCTACTTTTAATCAGCACAGCAACATGGCACAAATATCCAACCATCAAGACAGATGACAAGTTTAAAGTTATCTTTTGGACTACACTTATTACATTTGCATTTTGTCGATGTATTAACAACAGACATGACGTGGGATAACTGACCGCACTGAATGGTAATCAAAACACTCTGAAATCTTGGATACATACAGCCCAATACAGTGGCTACCATTTTACGTCAGCCTTGATGAGAGGTTCGCGTACTGTCTTATGAGATCGCGATGGCTCAATGGTAGCGACCCACGTCCATCAGTCAAGCTATCACGGACAACTGTGTGAATCGGTGTTCTTGTAGCTGGAAGCACTGACGATGAATTCATCCTAACCAATGCAGGTAACAATACAGGAACTGAAACATCATCTTGTAATGTTGGAAAACTCAGGCCATCATTAAATTAATGATGAGTAGTAGAAGATTTTGGTTTTCATATAAATTGAACATCATCCAGGATTGATCACAGCTGTCGCATTGCCATAAACATTTCAGCCAGCTCCTTCCAAGAAGAAGCACTAGACTCGATGTTCAATCTATATGAAAACCAAAATCCCCTACTACTCATCAGTAATCGAATACCGCTCAACAAGTCAATGATTTCTGTTATTTCAACTTGGAGAGAAGTCCTAGTCGAGGCGCCATTGATTGGGATGGACAGGACAGTTACTGCCCTCGAGGCGATCGGACAACCTGATCATTATTCACAAGCGAAAATGGTTGTGTGTTCACACATGGTAATTCGTTCGTGCCTAATGTGAGGTTAATGGCGCAGTGGTAAACACGGTTGTCTCATGTAAGCGTGGTTGGAGTTCTAGTCTCGTCAGTGGCAAAGATAGGCACATCATTGAATTGTTCACTGAACACGACACTACGTTTCCGTTTGTCCACGGATTAGACATCAGTCCGACTGCTACGGGTAAAAAAAATCGCCAAGCATTTTCGTCTTTACTAATAACTGATGGTGAGTTTTGGTTGCTATAAGTTGAACATCACTCACAACTGACTGTAATTTTCCCGCTTTCATACATTTTTCGGCCAGCCCCTTTATAAATAAACATCAACCCAGAGTTTCACTCTCTTTAAGGTTTATCAGTAATGCATAACCTTGGTACGATGGGAATTAAGACTGCGACCACGCTTTCATGAGGCGACGGTGTTGATCAATGCTCACGTAAAACACTACCGAACTATCATATACAAACGCTCAATTACGTTCGCTTGTGAGTAGTGCTCACATGCTCTATCGCCTCAACAGGAGATACAGTAATTGTCTTTGGGACTCTAGTCCATGTTAGTCGAGGTCTGCGGAATAGTGTTGAGTCAAGCAAACTGGTAACGCTTAAAAACAAGGTTAAGTGAGAGGTGGTGACTGAATATTTATGAAAGGTCAGGTTAGCAGTGGAAACAATAACAAACAACAACATATTCTTTTATTCACCTTGGGTGAGCAGATATTCAGTTTGTCCTATTCTTACAAAGAATGTAAACCCTTACGCAAAAAATGGACTGAATAGTTTCCAGTGCTTAGGCCGTGTGGTTCAAACACGTGCATTGTATGATTGCAGGCGAAGCACATTGTCAGAGTCAGCAAATCAGAGTGGACCTCCCGTTCAAAGATTGTCATACTTTTACGTTTGTGCATTTGGATCTTAGAATCAGTCTTAACTGGATACCACCTATGCTATTTGGCATCGCTCCACCCGAACGAACACAACATCCCAAGTACCACAGACATTTGCATACAGTGGTCCGTATTAATTCCAGATGAGAAGAACAGGGTTTTCGTCGTGAGACGGTGTAAACCTTCATACAGCGTTGCATTGATCTATCAGAGCACAGTGATTGAAATGTTCGGTCATTCTTGACAAACACAGCTAATGGCCTATGTTCTTCCTGTGGGTTCTTCTAACACATTTCTTTATCGCCGTGATTCTAAAGGCCAACTTCGTCCGGTTGACCAGACAGTAACGTATGCATAGAACGAATTACCTCTACCTCGCAATGCAATATTGCCCATGCCATCCCTGAATTACTCATTCTTAAATATCTAGAAGTGCACTTTTTCTGTGAAGAAATCCCGATTTATCAGTTCACCGTCCACGTTTCATACCAACGACATGTGGCGGTTTTTGACGGCCAGTACGTCGAACACAAACGTTCGCTGCTGAGTCTAGCGAATGAACGATATTCAGCAAAGTCGTGTACTTGACTAGTATTGAAAAGTAAGCAGTAATGACACTACTAGGTTGCCTCATCCATTCTGGGTGAACTGACATCAAGTCAGTACCCGGGCAAATGTGTAGCGCGAATCGTGAGGGAGAGCAATGTGGTTTCAATGTTAGCCTTCCAACGCGAACTGTCTGCCCACCGTTTTGCACTACGGCACATAACAAACAAAGCTCACAACCTTTGCTTTTGTGGGACGGTGTGATAATAACAAACATAACGGGTGACCAACAGAATGTTAGTGAAAGGATCTGATTTGTGAAGCTGCACATAACCCAAGGGGTAGAATAAACGGTTACAGAAACGTTGAGCTTTTGAAGAAGCTGATGATCTTCGGATATGTTTAATAATGTTCCCCCGCGGATTCTGTGTCCACGGGGATTAGTTCAAGGTGCGTTGTGGACCTACGTCGCCTACACCATGGCCAGTGTAATATGATGAGCATACCCGGCTACGCAGCAAAGAGTTTAGGAAACGAATATATGATAGTGGGGTCAAAAAATTCATTTCCCCAATCGTCAAAGCGTCATAAACATAACTAGCTGAAGCATGTACTGGGGGTGTCGTATAGTCGTTTCCGTACCTACCACTTTCTGCCGAAGCTGCAGTTGACTCGCACACAAATGACTATCATTTACTGATAGGTTTGCCACCGACGGCTGTCGGCTATTTGAGACTTTAGGAGATTAAGCAGCTAATCTTGTTTGGTGACGTAAATGATGTTGTATCTCTGATCAGTCTTCTGTGAAGTATGGACGAAGGAATGGAGCATGGTGATCGAATCCATTGAATCGCTTGTTAGTCGGCTGTTTGTTGGCAAGGTATTTGAGTTTGGAAGTGACGGTGTTCATATATTAAGTCGAGTCTTTTTCGTTCTTTGAACTCTGGATCTGGGCTCTTATCCTACTGTTGATCGGCAGTTACGTATAAGTGTCTACCATTGCTGTAGTGTCGACAGTGACGATGAGAAGGTGGGATGAGGTCGTTTAGATGATAAACTGTTGTAAACTGTCTTGTCCCACAAACCTTGACAGAAACTTCCGGATCTAGCAATGGGTCACCTCAAATTCAAGTTTAGAAAACCAAGATACAGTGTTCCACCCATCTAATGTGTAATATTATACACTCTTTTAGTTGATCTGAGCGCCACACTACACCACTTGTCAACTAGTGTGAAGCTTTCCTCGACTAGTTTTGCTTGTAACTTATGTCCATTTATTTTCAAGAGTTTGTGAATCTGTATTGTGTGGTTGGAGTTCTAGCTCGTAGGTTACTTTCAGCCTTTACTTTCTGACAGCACAAGGGATTGTAGGGGTTACTATTTCGTATCGTATGACTGGTCCGCGCAAACGGTTCAAGGTCAACGTAAAGGTTATGTACCGTGACAGTCATGTGATCCAAACGGCGAAGAAACGGCTGCACGACAAGTGAGTACTCACTTGTTGGAAGTCAGCTTAAAGGATGACTGTTATCACAGCCAAAGACGTTTGACCTGCAAAGTTGTGCATCGCATGAAATACCTAAGAAATTATGTGAAAGCAGAACAACGAACGCGTACACTCATTTAAATGGCTGATATATATCCGTACACATTGAGCAGAAAGGTATTATCATTCGCCTTGATGACATGTCCCATATAGTGCATACCCACGTTTCCAAAAGTCGCTTCTGATTTCTCGTCTTCCTGACACTGAGACCTATCCTTTAGTTTCCGAAGTTACGCACCATATTACTCACGAACGAAGGTGCATGTCATACAACACCAGAAAAAAGAAGTAGTTTCACAGGGATACACAAAATTTTGTAGATTATAAAAATAAATGCACAGTGCTTATATGCATCCGACTCTGTGTCAGAAAATGGTAAACGGGCTTAGATTAAAGGGCAAAATGCATAGGCAGGTTTACATTTCAAAACTGGTAAGGATCAAAGAGGTATGAAAATGGTAAACAAGATGATAACTAAAGTATAAGAAGAGAGGTATTAGTCTGACATGAGCATCCAAGTAGGAATCAAGCTCATTTCCATAAGCACTGGGGAATCGCACACTACTTAAAGTCTGTCCGAATGACCACGTCCCTTGCAAACTCAAAATAATAGCACGAACACATGTGTCAAGAAATCATTTTAAGTTATGAATTGATTATGCCATTGAGACAAATTCAAGTAGGATGTTCCGTATTGGACCGACCGTGATACTGAAAGAATATTTGCTTTTAGATGGCTCACCGCGAGTTATTGCTTCCGCGAAGGACCTCGGAGACAATGATTCGGATGAACCTTACTACTGTGTCTCAGAATATGCTGTTGTAACACTGTATAGTTTAAAATAAAATCGTCTCTAGCATGCCGACGGTGCGTAGAAAATCGACCCAATTTAACCATTAGTGTCCTGTAAGAAAGTGAACGAACGGTTGACGCCCGTTTTCTGACTCTATGTTTTACCCTCTAGTGAGGTGTTGTCCACAAGCTTGCACACTTAATTTAAGGTCAGGGCATTCAAGTGGGTTGAACATCAATGGAGAACTTTTCGGGGAAAATGTCCCAGACAAACGCGTCAGCATCTGAAGCGTTGTGCTATATTTAGCCATCGAGTGGTAGGGAAGTGACACACTGAGACTTTCTGAGGTGATCATTCTTAGGTTCCTGTGGTAGCCCAAGGTTACAGAACAACCATTTCCAGATCTCAAAACAGTGTAGTTTCGGGTTCAGTAATCGGAATACTGCCGTTACATCTAATATGGATTTATGACATTTATCCGGCAACTGTCAATTGGGAGAGTTCCCCAGGACTTGAGCCGTTGGGAAACTTATTGTAGTCCGTGCATAATTGCTCAACATCGTCGGGCCGATAGCCTCAATCAGTGTCATCCATAAAACCAATTTTGGATCGAAATAAACTATGTGTCCATAGCTTCCGGTTTTCTGCCTCTAGTGCATCAGAACTAGCTTTGGGCTCTAACTGGTTCATCACTTGCCGTTGATGCAACGAGCTCGAATACAATAGCCTCGCTCGCACACGGTAGTACGTAGATTGTGCCCTATATAAAGTACCCGATATGCGATTATTTATGAAGGTAGAGCACTGTGTTTTTAAAGGAGGTGGATGGAAGTTGATGTGTTGCGGCCTAACAGTGCAAAATTATTTTGAAGTCTTTCTTTCCAGCAGCGCTGTCTGTTGTAAATCACATTTCCGTTGTCGGTGAGCTTACAAGTATAGCATTTTAAGGACGACCAATTGGAAGGTTAGGTATCACTCAAACTGTACGTCAGCCTTTCAAATACTCTGTGGCTTCTAACACTATAACATTTTATCTACGTCATACTTATAGGCTTCACACGTAGACTATTATGGTTGACTCTGCTGAAAACTTTGGAGTAGGCTAGGAAAACAACGTCTATTTGTTTGTATCTGTGAGTCGCTTTAGACCCATGCTCCATGGTTTCAAGCAAGTTAGGTAGGCATGAAAGCACTTTCGGAATCTTTGGCTGATCATCAAACAGTGATGTACAGTGTACAGTGTGAGCCTTCGACTGCTCGTCAATCAAGCTTTCTACGACCGCTAGGACAAAAGACAAGCCAAGCGACCTAGAGTTGACAGGTTGGTTGTGATCAGCTTCCATTATAGATGAAAAGGGTGGTAGAGGTCTTCCAGACCTTCGAAAGCTTGCCGTTGTCCAGAGAACGGCTGAAAATAATCAGTCGGTATTCTCAGTAGTCTTCTTATAGACTGTTTCAGTACCACTGGGTAGGTCGCGCAATTGTGACGCAAGTTGATATCAAGACGCTTTTCTAGCTTCCACAATGCCATGTGTCCAAGCATCAAAGAGTATCTAGTGATAGCGGATAACCCTTCTCGGTTGTTGACAAGTACGTTAGCCTAGCATGTTGAGAAAGCTCTAGCTATCTCTAGACTAGAACTAATAACTCTAATTCCATCGCGCAACCGTAAGATTGTAGACCGGCCTTTGGTCCGGTTAGATACAGTGTTGTGCATCAGTTTTAAGTATACACGGAAACTATTTACTAATCTTATTTGATAATGATGTCTATAGTTCCTCACAGCTGCTGTGAATGATTGCGAATGCAACGGTAAACAATATCAGACAGCGCTGTCCTCTTCAATCAGTGGGTATTTCATAGGGTAAGCAGTTTTTCTGTCCAGTCACTGGTTTAATTTTACCGCTTATATGTCCAACGTTTGGCCATTTGGAAAATTCTGAACAACTGATATCACTCAGTTCTAGTGTAAGACCTTCGCGGTTGATTTTATGGTAGTTCCTTGAGGATTTACTTATAGGAGAAACTAGGCGCACCCCCCTAATAATATCAAAACTATTGAAACCATGGTGATTATGATGAAGTCGCACGTCGATGTAGAAGTTACTCAACAATCTTTGCTAAGCCGTCCAGTGTTAAGACCTTAGAAGGAAGGCCAAAATGATATATAGAGGGCACCGGGAAGTATAACTTAAATTAACCCACGATTAAAAATAAGCACGACAAAAAAGAACCGTGAAAGCGAGCAGTCACTGTCACTTTCCGAAGCCAAGAACCTCAACACAGAAGGAAAAAGACCGGCCCCTGTGAGAGTTTTACTACAGGTCCAGTTAAAAGCAAAGCAAGAATGAATCACAGCCGTTTTAAAAGGTATTCAGAGACCTTGAAGCTAGATCACGCATTGGACCAATCAGGTGAACGCGCCGAAAACGAAAACCAAACAAAATGATGCGCGTTTGAAATGTCAAAAGTGGAGGCTACAGTTTTCGTGACAAACAAGTTAGCCATTCGGGGAATTTTTTTTCCACCAAAACCTCTCACGTTAAAACGTTCACCCTACTGCTTCTGAATTCGGTTTTCAAAACCACTAAGGTTTTTCGTTAGGTTGGACTCTGTGAAAACTTTGACCACATTACATCACCAAACGATTAAAAAAATATGGCCAAATATGAACCTCGGTGGATTCAAAGTCAAGTTTGGTTCACATTTCAGTCGGTAATAAGTAAGATTTGTCAGAATCCTGTCAAGGGTGATATTAGTGAACCACACGGTGTTGATTAATAAGAGAACGTGCAACATTCCCCACGGTTGTGAGTGAGTTTAAAACAGTTGAGCCATGTACCACAGATGTCGCCAGGAGACAGTCAGTGTAAACAGTTACGACAGTATCCTTCCAAAACTGACGGTCTTGGCAGAACAAGCTCGTTCGGATGACAGTTCTTCATCATTGACACTTCCTGAACTTCAGAAAGGCGACATGGATGAATTAATCTATTGTGGGATGCAGAATGTCAACGTATGATATTGGGATAATTGAACCATGTTCAAACGGACAGTAGGACGATGTTGTTTATTCAACAGCACGGGAAATTGCACTCATGTTCTGTCCACCACCAACAAGATTCACCCCTATTTTTCTATACGTTGACCTTCATTAGATGTTGAACGGTAAAATATTTCAGAAAAGATTAAAAAACCTATCAGATTTCTGATACGATGCTCCGTCACAGACCCACCTTCCGACTGACACAGTCTACCGAGACCGGTTACCGATCAGTTAGCCATTGGCTTGTCGGTGGCAACCTTAAAACTGCGTATCACTGCCATTCTGAACCCTCGTGATTGTAGCCGGGGCACACGGGCAATCTGAAGGTGGATTGTATCCGTCCAAAACAACGTCTGTGCTAGTAGATCACACATACATACATACACACAACAGTGAACTTCATATTTCTCGTTTGAAAGAAGACTTATGGACCTATAACTGTGCGATTTTTGCAAACTGAACAGCTCGGTTGTGACAATCCGTTGAAGTAATTACTGGTTGTTTGGTTCATGATACCCCAAGAAAAGACGTGAACTCACCGAATATCTACAAAACCAAACCACATAATCGTCGCATCATGGAACTGTAGCAGACTTCCCACTGTTGTTTGCAAACTTGACCTCATTGGTCGTCAGTACGGATTTGATTACTGCTAAGCTTGACAATCGATAAGTATTCCGTTGAACGTATTTGATTGGTCTTGTACAAACACGCACACGGTTAGCGCCTAGGTCGGAGCACTACAATGGTTCAGTGATCGAATCCGGCTTGCTACACAATAAATCGATAGATAGACGAACAGACAGTCAACCTGGTACAGTGTGTGTATGCGTCCTTGTGACAGAGAGAGAGACGTGCAGACAGATAGTTACGGGACTGTGCACATAACATCTGCCTGTCGCGTGTGTTTAAACTGCAATGCGTGCTTGTACAAGTCGGCGATGGATTCATTGGCAGAGCAAAGCTGTTCCAAAAATTGATCGCTAGGCTCATACGCAAATGATGCGACACTTGCTGGTCGAAAGAGCATAGCTGACTTGATGAATACAGTTTGAATGTAATTTGTTGAATGCAATTCATTTCAATATTAAGTCAGTCGGTACAAAGTCGTGTATTAATACTCTGGTTAAAGCATATATCAAAGTGTGAAAAATACCAACGAGTGTTGGACAGGTGTATAACTGTGAAAACATTAAAACTGGTTAATACGGTATCTGGGAAAAAGTGAAAATTATACATACGAATTCGTAAACGAACTGTACGCGATACTATTTTGGAAATATCTACCTAACTGTCTCCATATGCGACAAAGCCTCAGAGTCGTTAGCAAGAGACCGCTTGGATATGTGTACAATCCGAGCAATCATGGTAAAATGCGATAATGACGTTTACGTAATTAAGACGAATTTGTGGAACCTTTAAACCGGAAGACTTCGTCACTACATTCGGCTCCATACTCCGCTCTCCCTGGAAATAAAATGAAATGGGCGCCCTTATCTCACAACAGATTTAACGCTCCGTGAACTTATCCAAAAATGGACATCCAGAGCGGAAGCTGAGTTCGGAAAGTTTTCATATCTAGAAGGGTAAGGAGAATTAGGTCAAGTCTTATCTGATACGTAATGTAGTGGAAAAAGAATCCAGTAAAGCACAATCTTTATTGTCTAACTCACTGGTTGCAATGGTACGTGCGCGCTCGCGTTTGTGAATCAGAATTCCGGTTTGCAACACACCCCCGATTCCCATTCACACGTCGTGTGCACTTCTGTCCGACTTGTGTCTGTGATCGACGCCTTCTATCGTGGGTTTTCCCGCCTGCTATTACTCGTCCGTTGGTCCCATCTCGTTGGGCGGTGGCTTGTCCGGCCGCTCGTGTTGTCTGTATCCTATCCACTGTGTGTTTTGATTATATTCTACCAACCAGTCGAGATATTCCTCCGAGTATTGGAATACTCACGCCTCCGACCTGGCCGTCCATCCTATTTTGTCTGCCACGCCTCGTCCGTTGGTCCGATTCAGTTGAGCGATGACTCATCCGGTCGCCCCTGCTATACTCGATCGGCTTGCTGTGGGCTTTTGGACATACTTCACCCAAATTGTGGTATTCAGCCGAGTGTTGGAATACTCGCACTTCCGGCTTGATATTTCTCATCGAAGGGGAACAAAAGTGTACATTAGTAGATAGAGGGCGAGGGCGTCAATTACAGGGAAAGTACCAGGATTGCCCGTTAGGTGCGGTAACTGGCGTGTAGTTACGGTCGGAGGGACGGTGGAGTCAGAACGTTGAAATCAAAATAGGCTTTGTCAAGCCAAGTCACGCATTGTTAATGACTGAGGATCTGAAAAAGACGATTGTAGACGACGATCTGCCACGTCGATTGAAGGCAAGCGTGGACCTGAAGCGGGACGAGTTGCGTGTTGATGGTGATGTCGTGAATTTCCAGCGTGAAGAGATCAAGTAGCAGTGCCGAATGGGCAGCGTCTCGGTGAAATCTCTGTCAGAATGTTCGATCCCAGCCGTCAAGCAGTGCGTCAATGAGTTTGTTAAATTGTTTACTAACGCGGTTGATCAACACCGATTCTGTACATGGATGGAAAACTCGATAGACTTACAGCCGGGTGAAGAATACAGACCAGTATACCAGAGAATACCAATCAAGCTGAATCCGGAAGTGCCGGGGCAATTAAAGGAGATGGTGGGGAAAGAAATAATTCAAAAGACAACCAGGGCATTTTCGTCACCGGTCGTGTCAACTAAGAAGGCGGATAGAACCTACCGATTTTGCGTTGGATTCAGAGAGCTGAACCGAGTGACGATCAAATACACGTTCCCGATGCCTCAGATGAAAGAGATCTTTGAGCAACTGCACGAAGCTAAAGTACTATCCCTCATTGATTTGCGTTCCGGTTAATGTCATCTACCAATGGCACGGAAGGACAGAGTGAAAACTGCGTTTTGTGTGAACGGACAGCGGTATGGGTTCCTTAGGATGCTGTTTGGTCTGTGCAATGCTCCAGCTACCTTCAGACGGGTCTTACTTCTCATTTTGGAGGGTCAGGATGGAGTAACCGTATACGGAGATGACATCGTTGTATTCTCCAAGACAGTGTCGGAACACGTGGACAGATTGTGAGCAGCGTTGCAACTAATCGATACAGCCAGCTCAAAACTGAGTAGTAAGAAGTGCTAAGTGGGTCGCAGTTCAATCGTTTGTCTGGGACACACGGTTGGTAATGGAAAAATCCAACCACTGCCATTTGAACTGACATCCGGGGAGGGGCCAAGGATTCTCTTGGATGTCTTTATGTCC
>LUCH01004420.1:30017-48299 GCA_013368495.1 Paragonimus heterotremus | reverse complement strand
TATGGGTCACATTATTCATTTGGAAATTGAGCGACGAGGATATGTGAAGCTTCTGTCGAATAGCGCTGACAGTTCCACTGTCCTGGTCACAACTGGAGTGGTGCAAACGAGCGTAAATGTTAAGAGACTCATCTCCTAACGAGACAGCCAGGACGCATCACGCCACATCGATCAGCCGGCCGGCCCAGCTCGGATGGTATGGTCGTGGGTGGTGGTATGGCTCCACTCAGCTAATCAGATTACGGATATGCGGTCGAACGCCTGTGCGTTATCTGGACTGTGTTTTCTTGCGTTGCTTTCTGAGGTCGTGACTGTCATTTATGGCTGTTACATGTGATTCGCTCTGTGTCTGTCGGCCATCTATGATAGTCGTTTTGTCTTTTGAATCTAGAGCTTCTGTGGCCTAAGGTTGTCTCACTCGTCCAATAAACAGTGTTGCCGCGTTTCTTCTGATTTCGGGGTTTCGGGTCAAACGGCTGAGCGCGTAACGAAGGCGACAATCTAGTAATAAACCTCTTTTAAAGGCTCACCGTAGATACGACAGAAACAGAATTCTACTGATCCAGTCGAATTTGTCAACAGATGTCAACTAATTCCTCCTTGACTCCAAATGCGACTGGCTCCAGTGAACTGAAGTGCAGCCTCAAGAGGAATCTTTTTAAGGGCCCTAAAGTTCACTACACAGCGCGAGCCAAAAAGAACGAAAAAGCATTTTATTGGGAAATTGTAAGGTGATGCTTTCCATGACTAGAGGTTGTACTGGCCGTCTACAGGATGTTAGCGAGATTTTATGTGAAAAAGATGGCTCAGTAATTTACAACCTCTTATGGCAACTTGGCGGATGGGCTTAAAACATTTTGAGGAACAGCTCAGCTGGCTTGAACCAGCTCATTCAGCTGTGAAATGAAAGAGACTGTGTGATTGGTTAAGGCATTTCCGACAACCCTAATCGACAAACGAAGTGGCTTCAAGGCTTAAGCTACCAAAACGTAATAACGCTCCAGGTTCAGAAATTCTTTTTCCGGTTCTTCTCAAAGATGATGGTAGAAGATTGTCTGAACTGACTGCACCGTACGGGAAATTGGTGCCTGTCAACAGTTATTCCGATCCCCACATGTTATCATATAACTACAGAGGTAGTAGTCTTGTCTCTCGCATCCAAGCCGCACATGGATCTCATGATGCGCCAACTTCTGAATCACATTGAGAATCAAGTGAGCAGAACAGTCAGGTTTCCGGCCTTGTCGCGGGTGCACCCATCATATCTTCATCTTACAACGGATACTGAAGCATCGGAACTCCTTATGTCAGTTGATGGCTGTGATGTTTTCGGACCTAAAGGATGCTTTTGCCTCAGCTGCCCAACACGCTGTCTGGGGTCACCATCTTCTTGAAGTCGCTGTATGCCAGCTGTGATTATGGAGTGCGCATTTATGGGTATTCGACAGGGTTGTCCCATCTTCTACTTTTTCAACTATGTGATGGCCAGTCTTCTGAAATGAGCTTTTTGAGGTTCAGAGGATGTCAGAGTGAAGTTTCTGCCTGGTAGTAAGCTGTAGTAAGCTGTTTGACGAATATGCCCTACTCAGTTCTTTTTGCAGAGAACGTGCAGACTTTCGAACAGATGTGGCCGGTTTGTATTATGTGTACTTTGCACCAGCGAAGTATATTGTTACCAAATTGGGTTGACATTTTGACCCTGTCTTTGTTACTGTTAGGAACTGTTGGACGCTACACCTGTCCGGGTAGTGTTATCTTATAAGCTTTTAGTGTTGCTGACGATGTGTCTGCGAGGATGTGAAATGTAAGTAATGCATCTACGAACCTTCTTCACTCATGTCTTCCCAAAGGTACCCACTTTTTTTTGGTAGTCACGGTCGCTCGGTTTTGCTCTGTGAATCAGGAACATGGTTCGTTCTTGCGCAAAATGCATATAGGCTCTCAATTTTGGACCACCGTTGTCTCTGCCAGTTAGCCAACATCAGGCGGACTGACCATGTAAGCAATGGGACAAGCCGCTGGCGCTTATTTTGGAAATTTACAGGTTCTTGACCGATAACCGAGGAAATGAAAGTTCATATTCTTCGCTGAGTCATGTACCCCGTATACTGACGAAGCATCTATCGTTCCACATTGTTTAATGCGGTTGCTAATTGTTGATAGAAATTGCAAGCCGACCAGGTAATGGCGTGGTCACGGGCGATGAAAATCTTCACCGTCCCACTGGGCAAGGTTGGTAGGTGATATCTACTTGGTTGGAGAGTTCGCGGTTATCCACATCACTAGTTGGAACCACTAACACGGCATTGTGCCGCAGTCAATGGCAAACCTGTCTGCAAAATTGTTGACCTCTTTTACTCGCAGCTTCATTGTTTGCTTGTTCTTTCCCTTCTCCCTTCATTTGTCCTTATAACACTACTGCTCTGTGGACCGTTGTCAGGGCCAACGGCAGTCCAAGTAGTAATGGCCAAGGACAAGACGCGATGTTTAAAATGGTTATGATGAATAAGTTCCTAAATTGTCTGTTTCGTTGTTGATGCATGCCTGTTCAGTTGTACTGGTTTCCCTATGGGAGTAACAGTTGTCATTTTTAATATTACCTATTTGTATGTCTCCGTTTGGTAACTGGAAATTATGTATGAAACAGTTTGCTTGATTTCTCCATAAAACGACGTCATTCTACTTGTCCACTTTTTATTACAGCTGATTTTGGTGTTTCCGTACGCCTCAGCAACGAAAAACAAAAGCGAAGTACATTTATCGGCACACCATATTGGATGGCACCTGAGGTCGTGGCATGTGAAGCTCTGAAGGAAAGTCCATACAATTGGAAAGCCGACATTTGGTCCTTTGGTAGGCCGTTTTTGCGGAACCTTTGACGTTTATCCACTTCTTTATTTTTCATGCTTACTCGTTCGATGTTCATTGCGCTAATTTTCATTTTTCAGGTATAACGCTGATTGAACTGGCTCAGATGCGGCCACCTTATAATGAAATTAATCCAACTCGCGTATTGCTGAAAATCACAAAGTCTGACCCACCAACTTTGACTAAACCACACTTGTGGTGAGTTTCTTGTTATCACTAGTTAAATCAATATTTGTTTCGCTCAGTGAACTAGTATGCGTTTATCTGCAAATACATTCATCGGACATAATTATGTGTTGTGTGCTTTAGCGAAACTATATATGTATGCATGTATATATGGTCGCGATATTGTGGTTCCGTAACGAAAATATTTGCCAATAATGCAAAACCGTAACCAAAGTAGCCTATTTACGCCACATTCCAACAAATATGCGACTAGTGAACCTGTTTTCAGATTCCTACTTCACTTGGCTGTTAACGACAGTGTCAGGTTTGTGCAGCTGTCATGATTGGATTCGATTACCGAAACCAAAGCAGAAAGGCTGGTACAATGCTGAAGACTGCGGTCTCAGTTTTGAACTTTCAGGTAATTGCTATCGCTTGACTTTTCACAAACATCGTGAAACGCGCACCAAAAAGCCAGATACTAATACTGTACAGTAAGTTGGGCCAAAACCTACGGAACTTTAATGATCCTCCGACCATCTATATAATGAACAAAATTGTATACTCTCAGCCGTTTGCGAACATAAAGGCACAAACAGCTCAATCTCTTCCAGTACCCTACAATCAACCTCCATTATTCATATACAGTGTATTCATATTGACAACAGCGATGCATATCGACATACTTTGAACATCAAGTTGACTCTCGACCCGTTACGCGCGAAATCGATTTACATCATGACAACTGTTCACAATTATGAATATGGACGCAAGCGTTAATGTTAAAGTTACATGTCTAGAAAGATGTCAAATCCAGTTAATGGATCACTGAAACTAGTCAAATTTTATTCCCAGGGTGTTTCCGGTGAAATTTTTCTTGTGTCTTGTATATATTCACGAAGTGCTGAATTATACCCCTGTCACACTGTTCATTGTTGTTCATTCATATTAAGTAATCAGGTCATTTGGTCAACACTCCGTTGATCCCTATGAACACGGTCTGCTTCAGGTTGTCAGTTTTTACTTTGGTTGTCGACTCGAATCTCCTTATCATCCATTCATCAGATCTAAATAAAGATGAAATCGGTTGTGAAATAGTCGTTTCAAAGTGAGCCTCATGGACCACTCTTTGTGTGATTGTTGCCGTGAGTTGTTGTGGTCCTGGCCGGTTACAACTGTCAAACAGAGATTGTCTTTTAACTCCTGCAGTGAGATATTGGGGAACCACACAGCTTCTCCTAGTATTAGTCTCTCATCATGTTCTGGTATGTTTCTGTACCGTGTACATCATTCGTATGTCGCAGCTTTTGTATTCGGGTAGAGTTTCCTGCTGGTCCACTTCCTTAGAAAGCACTAGACTCGAATCAGTTTATAAGACTACTGTTAAGGCAATTCTACTTCGCGGCTACAAACCGTAACGGTTAGGAGGTAAGGATGTGAAGTTTGTTGAAGTCTTTCGCCATCGATGTTTTTCTACAATCGCACGTATAGTAAGCAATCAATTTATTTTGCCAAGTTATTTATCGCGAATACCAGTTCATCGTTTGTCATGGGGTGCAGTGATTATTAAGCCCCCAACTGTTAGAGGGTACTGAGCGACCAATCAGTTACTTAACAGTAGGAGCCTAGAGCAACTACTGATAACTTGGGAGTAGAAGGTCTTGTTCTTCTCTCTGGCTGAGATCATTCTGACCTATCCTACCTTTGGCTAGGGGTGTTAGGACACTTGCGACTGAACGGGTTTTAGCGGAATGAATGCTGTTGTTTGATTTAGTTATTTGTAAAAGGAGTGTAAGTAATGAAGAAAGGCAGTAGAAGCCCCAGGTGAGTTTACTTACTGGTGCCGTCTATTTTTCACTTGTTTGTAGGCAAGATGTAGGCACCTCAATGTTGGTTATCTGAGTTTGGGCGTAAGAATTTCGAAGAATACTTCGTACCCATTCCATTTTATATTTAATCCAGAGTTTGCTCTTATTGTGACCTCAACTATTAATTAATTTCCATTTATGATGTGAATTAGTGGCCATTAGTTATAATTATCCTCATCCAGGCTAAGATTTGAATTCCGGTCTTTTTGTGTGTAAAGCGGGCGTTCGCATTCTAGTATTGACAGCATCCTCTTATCTGAACTTTGAATCAAAGTCGTAGTTAAGTATCGTCTCAGTTGCTTCGGTGTGAATATTTGTAACATCCGTTCTGCTCACACCAAACAGTAACCCTACAGTTGAGGCGAACGAATTTTCGGATCTCTTATACAATACATTTTCGCTTTTTAGCATTTCGTTTGTTATCAATAGAATACCACTTACAGTTCATTAACTCTGCGTTACATTGGCATACTTCATTGTGTAGTAATATTCCCTTGATAGGTCTCCGGAATTTTCCAATATATTGACCAAGTGCTTGCAGAAGGATCCTGACAAAAGACCCGATTGTAGCGTGTTGCTCACGGTAAGTTCGCTCCTTTCATTCTTGTTTCTCGGCTTCACTGGTGAGGATCTCACGTTTGTCCGGTGTAACGTTGTCTCTTCACTATTAGCTTATATGATAAAATATAGTTTATGTACACAGACGCTAAAACGTGGTGCGCAATTCAATGTGTGTTGTTCACCTCAATTTTTCATAGGACCTCTTTTTATAAGATACGTATACACAGAAAAGCCACTGTTATCGACCACCCGTCGCCAGAAAGTGAGTGGTTTTACATCTGTTTAATTCCTTACTAAATGTGGATCACAACCTGGGTGCATGAAAACACTGGTTGTTGACGTCACCCTTCTACTTCTTTTTCTGCCCTTTGATCGTTCTCGTATTCTTTCTCCCATTTTTCTACCTGTATGTTTTGTGGTTTTCAGCTGTCGTTCAGTCTGCGTAGTGTCTACAGATTGAATCGAAGTGGATGGAACGGTGATCTGTTCTCCGATATTGTTAATGTTTTGCTGATTATCAGCTTACTCACCGAGTGGCAAACGGTTATGAGATGATCAGCAGGTTATTTTTTAAATTTACTGCTTGATGGTATGCATTTTTTAATCCAAAATGATGCCACGACTAACCTTGACGAATGTGACTAACATCATCCATTTGAGCGAAGTTTTCTGCGCTCTTTTAGAATGATATGGTGGGATCAACAACGACTCTGGTTGGAATTCAGCTGAAGCCCGGATTTTTCACAATTGCATCTGTTCCACATTAGCACATCTGTCAAACTACTCATCGACATCACAATTTCAGCGTTTTACAGTCATGTTAGTGGATTCTAGTCTGACCTGCTCGATAAATCTTACCAGGCCTGCCGATCTCCCGAATCATCTGGTGGATTCAGTGTAACATAATGGATTGGACGGATAATTGAATCTAAGTGTAAAACTTTCGACCCTCCGGCATGGCTTCGTAGTTCAGCTGGTAGAGCAGTTGTCACATTTGAACATGCTGTTTCTGTAGTTGGTTTGAATCTAACCAAATCACATATTATTCGCAATTTAATCCCTTCTAAATTGACGAATCTCCCAAGCAGCTACCTGCTGGTAATACTCGGACAAACTTCAAAAATTGTTCTCAATGCCGGTCACTCATTTATGGCTTAGTGTATTTCGGCACTGTCCTAAATCTGAAAACAGTAATCCGTTTTTGTTGAAAACCGTGCAGGTAGCTCGGCAAGGTTTCTGTTTGTATTCTGTGCAAGAACAGATTGCCTTCATAAATATCGCCTGTAACAGATCATCCTTTTGGTAGATGGTTGACCCTTACCGAGGTAAGGTGAGTGTCGCCATTCGATACTGCAGAAAATGTTGACTTAAAAACCTGTATAGTGCACAAATAATTGAATACGTTATACGGATCTGTAGACAAATACCATTATTTACTTCCAAGTATCCTGGTGAATCGCAGTGTAATTAGGTAATCGCGCAACCCCGAATGACCTTGAGCAAATACCTTTTTTCAACAAAACATGAAGACACTTGGCATAAAAACTGAGTCGTGCTTGTTTAGCCGGATAATCTAAGTTTGGCTCTTGAAATTTGTTAGCTGAGCTTCAGAATTCAGATGTAACTGAATAACCCGACCGCGAACCTTGTTAGGAGAACGGTTAGGTTGAAAATACAGTTTCATTTTGATTCCTGTTGTTAGTAGGATGTCGCTAACAACTGTCCTCAACTGTAGCAATCTCACAGACTTTCCAGTCAACCCCTTTTGAAAAGAAGCAGTATATTCGAATTTTCCGTTTGTTAAAGCTAGTTAGTAGTTCACCTCCTTACCACGGTCGACACTAAAGCTCTGGCCGCGCTTTCATGAAGCAGTCGCGTTGACCAGTTCGCCATTGATCTCACATTAAGCACAGATGAATTATCGTATCCAAAACGGCCAC
This sequence comes from Paragonimus heterotremus, assembly GCA_013368495.1. Classification (NCBI taxonomy): domain Eukaryota; kingdom Metazoa; phylum Platyhelminthes; class Trematoda; order Plagiorchiida; family Troglotrematidae; genus Paragonimus; species Paragonimus heterotremus. The sequence goes on along the minus strand of LUCH01004420.1, from coordinate 40,897 downwards.
ATTCATTTGCGAGTAACATTCAGATTGTCCGATCGCCTCAAAAGGAGCTACAGTAACTGTCGTGTTAACTGCAGTCGATGACCACACGACTAAGGCTTCTCTTCAAATTAAGACCACGGTAATCGTTAATTCACCAGTAACATTTTGATTAATGGTGATAATTGGAGGGAAGTTCTCATTGTGTGGTTATCGGTTGGTGAATACATTATATTCCTGAAGCCCGTTCAAACCAGCTATTCCAATAATTTTCCACAACACAATCAAATAAACGAACTAAAACCGGAGTTTAATTTTGCAATTGTTTCAACCCATCCTATATATATATATATATATATATATATATATGCGTATATATAACGTATTAGTGGTTTTGATATGTTAAAACCTATGGATTTGTTTACTGTCTTACCGAATGTCGCGGTTGATGAAGCTCTCCTCTTGAAATACGTACCACTTACGAAAAAGGCCACGGTTCAGATCCCGTGATTAATTAACTCAAGCCGCTGTTCACCGCATCATTGATGAGGAGCATTGCCAAAGGTATGTTTAAAAAGGAGACATAAAAAACTCGAGGAAATTAAATGAAATCGAAAATCTGATTTTTCCGTAGGTTCAAGCACGTCGTTGGCTGTGGCACATTATTATTTCAAATAACGTTTTCAACCAGTGATTTTTCCATGGCAAAGTACCTAATTCAACAGATTACAGCTGTCGGCTCTGCGCTCGATGAAACGGTCATTCTTCACATCTTTTAACCATCTCACGGCTTCATTCAAGCGTTAATGATCTCAGTGAACAATACCTGATTGACGTGCTGAGTTTGTAGCTAAACCAACATCGACCGTACGCTTGTACTATTTGATCAGTTAATCCCAATGCCTCGATTTCCGATATACGCACTAGCAAATTGTCTTGAAGGGATACGAATTCAAACCATCGGGTAACTTAGACCCAGTAAACAATAGACTGATATCTCTGTGGCCTAAACGTAAGCTCCAGATCCTCTTTCTGAAAACTGTAATAGTTTTTGTTAACCATCGTTTACAATATACCTCTGCAGCTTCCTAAACCGTCTGACGCAGTATCGTAAGTTGTGGGACTGACGTCCTGCCACCATGATCACTGAGGACTGATAGGGTGAGGTCTATACCTGGGTCTTTCTTTATGATTCGTCTTTTTAAACTCTAGCCGATGGGAACTACTAAAAATACAGTATCTGACCTTCCGGCTTCTGTATTATCTCATCGTATTGGCTGAACCGGTTGATAATAATGTTTGTTTTGTCTGTGGTCTCACTACTAGATCAACTGCTCACATTCACGAGCCAGAGGAATGGTATTCTGACATCCTCATACAAATACACCCGTTCCATCATTACCGATCGTTCAACCGAGCGATACAATTTTGTATGCTTTCGGTTAGCCTGCAATTAAGTTTTCGCCGGTCGTTACCATATTCAGAACCGGGGGATAAAACCTGGTTTGTTTGTAGGTTTTTTTTGATTTAGCGACCAAATTCTCAGGCAACTTCACAACTCCTTCAAAATATGCTTGTTCACAACAAACTGTTATGGTCGATGCGACCTTCCCAGTGACTGTTGCGTTTTCGCACTTGGTTTGGCGTGGGCACTTTCTTTTTCGGTGCTGGTTGGTACCAATCTCGAACTGCTGGCGCTCTTCGGAATAATTTAAAGCATGACGTTTGGCTGTGATCATTTCCCTAGATGAGGTTTACTGAAAAACTGTTTTCAACCGGTCTCTCGTTAACTCTTTTTTACAAAGTCTAACCAAAAAATTCCGAATATGTTGAAAATCGATCTTAGGCCCATGAAGACCTATATTGATTCCCATGGATGCAACAGTAGCAACGGAATTTTCAAATTCTGTGTCAAGTTGAATTTCGCGGAAGTTTCGGTTAACATCGTCAGTCCGTATTTACATAAGCTGTATTGCTGTCAACATGCCTTAAGTTTTGAAAGTAACTTATTATGATGCAGCACGAACTAAAGTAGTGATAATCTTCAGCAAGCTTACCAGGCTTCATGTTGGTTGTCTCGGACAGGTTTTTACTTTCGTCATCACCGACAATGGTACATTAATGGTTGTCACCAACGTTCAACTGTCATTTCATCGTGTGAAAAAGGGAGAAGGCAAATAAGATTTAGGTGGCATTTACAAGGCAGCTTGTAGCTTCAACTATCGTGTCTCATTAACTATACTTATTCCATAGACAACTCAGTCAAGCTAACCTGATTAACAACTTACTCTTCGAATCTCGACTGCTGCGGTCCGGAAGACAATCCCAACTTACGATGGCTGGCGTGTTGGTAATTACTTTTGGTTGTGTATACCAAGCCATTGTTTGCTTATCTACAACCTTACACTAATTGTCTGCGACACCGGTAACACGTGCTTGGTATGAACAACGACTGGTTGTCATCTTTAGCATATGTTATGCATCTTTAAACTCCCGTAACTAAATATCTATCTTCTAACCGCTTAGTCCCTTACCCGTTTATGCCACCCGATGCATGCGGTTTAACACAGTCTGAAATCGTTTGGCTCTACAAAGTTCGACTCAAGTGTAAAAACTGGCACGGTGGTGCTTCAGACACTTGCAACTGAGACCCAAAAATGCCTGACTTTGAAGTTTGCCTCCTTCAGCTTTTCAGTCCTCTCTGGTTAAGGAATCAAAGTTTTCTATTTGCAATCTGTCACGGGACAAACAGTTTGATTCAGTTGTGTTTGTATGATCACTTTTCAACCACTATTCTGGCGCTCTGTAGCGAGACCATTTCTTCTATTATACAGTTATTCATTGTTTCTCCCTATAGGCGTCTACTGTATCGTTGACGTAGTGTGTAGGCTTTTTAATCTTCATTGCTTCATATACCATACGTGTAAATATATGTATATGCATATTAAAAACCATGAAGCAAACGGTTAATACGGTTTTTCTTTAAAATATCCTCTACACTTCACTGTTCTCCATACATTGCAGCCCACTAAGTTGGTTGCATTCAGTCAATTCTAAAACAGCGTATCTGTTATGGCCACTTCTGTTCGTCTCCTTTTTAGGATGCGTTTGTCCGTGACGTCACAGAGGACGGTCGAAAACATATACGTCTTTTACAATGTGAGCTCAAGGCGGATGTTGTTGATGTAGTGGAAGATCTGGATCCAACTGAAGTTGTAAGTTTCCTGTAGGTTCTCCATATTGGGTTATGAGAAAATTCCTCGCTTTTCCATCAGATTTAGTCCAATTTCTGTGTCTGGATCGTACTGTTCCACAACTGAGGAATGATATTCCTTTACGAATAAAGCAATGTTTGCAAGTAGTGTTCAAGGAGGTACTTAAAACGCAATAAAGCACAAAGACAAGAAGTTAGTTATGTAATGCAAAGGAGTTGATCAGTTGTTCATATTTTTCCAGCGCTATGTTGTTGGAATGTCCTTAAAACAATGGAGTAAGCTCTTTAAGCAACTAAAAACCAAACGTGACCTATCTGTTCTCGTCTTTTCTTCATACATCCCTACAAATCAACTGTCAGTTACGTGCTCATTCTGGCCGTCTAACCCTTTACCAACGGTACCCGGCTTGTCCCGCATGAACCAAATATGCCAATGTACATATTCTCGGTGGACTTCGATTCAACTTTTTATTGTTTGAATGCTTTATTTTACGTGCCTTATTCGCATATGATTGCAAACACGCGCGCGGCATTTTTGAGAGTTTGGATTACTAGCAATCAACATTGCCATCATGCGAGGAGATTTTCTTGCCATTTTAATCGATACGAGCGCAACTACGCTTGTGTTCACGGATGCTCACGTCCATTCTGGATCGAACAACTTCTCGGGACATTTCTGCACAGAGGGAGTAACAGTTATTAAAATTGTCGTCGATTTACGCATTTCGGTTTCACACCACTGTTTTAAGCTATCCAAACAGTTAATCATCTCTTGTCTACATTTCTTGACAGCAGAGTCTAGCTGATTATCGTAAAGACCATTGAACGACGGTTCTCCTTTTTTTACTGGTCCTCTGCGTAATATTTGGAGAATTATGCATGCCTTCCCAGAACCCGTCTATCACGTCCGCTTTTGGACACTTTCTACGTCTGGATGCATTTTATTTTCGGAGATGACTGAAATTCCGATACGGACTAAATGTTCGTTTCATACTGTTATGCCTGCCACTGAAATTGTTAATTATGCTGAATTCCAACCGTACTCGTCTCTTCTGTCAAAACCCATGCAATTGACGTTAGGATGTTGGCTACACATAGAAGTAATATTCATTGGTTGTAATAGTTAATCGAATTTAAAATAGCTTGTATTGTTCTTTCTCCTGTCTATATTTGTCATACGCTATGTCCTACTTCCGTCCACTAACCTCTCTTATTAGCTGGAAGAAGAACAGCTGAATGAAAATGTCCTGGTGCTGCCGGATTCAACCAAAATTAAAATACCCCTGGAGGTAGTTGAAGATGAAGATGAGGGGTTGGAGGCAGACGTTGATGAGAAGGAACTGGATCAGGGCGGTGAATTTGAGTCAGATGGTTTCTCGGTTGCTCCGGCAAAACCTGATTTGGTGAGCACATGGATTCGTTTTGCCCTTTGTTACCTGCATGTGTTCGCCCTGGCGTATTCTCTGAAGGTTTTGTTTGTTGACTTTTTAATTGAACGCTGTCGTGTCAGTAATTTGAATTGCTGTCAGATTCCTTCCAGCTGTGTGGGTTTGTTGTCATTCTCATATTTGTATCAGCCTCTTTTTCCTTTCCTTTCCTTCTGTTCTAAAGTTATGAAGCTCTGACCCGAACTTCAGTCCTGTTTTGTTTACTTTGTTAACTGGCCTTCAGCGGAAGCTTACAAACCTTGTTTCAAAACACCGTCATCTAAGGCGGTCGCCATGTCATCTACAGGACAAGTTCTCACCCATCATTCGCTTATTGTTTTATCGGATTACGATGAAATAACTTTTTGGGATATCCTTTGTCTGTTAACTTATTTTTTCTTTCTTCTGAGTGCCCACTTCCATCTCTTTTTGTCTTGAAACGACGGGCAACTCAGTTTTTCAGTTGAATGGTGTTGACTCTTCTCAGCATACTTCCTTTATTGCATAGGCTATCAGTCTCAACTGAGCATTTTTTAAAACTGAAGATCATGTGCGTTTACTCTGCACTTTTCTGCATCAATGTGCCTTATTTCTCTCAACCAAAGCACCTTATGTGGTATAATTTATGTGCATATTTATACACACACAATTACGCAGTTTCTTTGCATGCTTGCCGGTACTTTCTCTGATCAGTCTCTCGCGTATTGTTGACAGTGTAGGCCACGATGCCAATGGTTTCCTTAGCCTTTGAACCAAAAATTGGTGGCTTGTCTCTATGCGTTTGGTGATTACATTCGAAAATCGATCTCCTGGATAGTTGCTTTTCGTCATGAGCTACTCGTACGTTAGCAATCAAACCTGCAGTTTCGTTAATCCGCTGAAGTGCTGTTTACGAAATGGGCCGCCGCAATTCCGATTGTGTCATTATTTTGTTTTATCAAAACCGCATTTCAGCTTGATGTTCGTTTGGTTTAGTTTTATTACTTTCATTGTGCCCCAAGTTCCTCAGTTTGTAATATTTTGTCCTCGTCTTAATAATTGTTTTCCGATCCGTTTCCATTCATTCTCTCCATCCCATCCCATTCAAATGCTAGTCCTCCGATACTGTTTCATCCGCTGAACTAAGCCACAAATCCTTGCACTTCTCCATGCAACCGAAGTTTCCAGATGTCAACATTGAGTCCTCTGTTATCCCTTTGACTCGTTCCATTTCTTTAAAAATGCCCGCCCGACGAAAGGAAACTATGAAAAAAATACCACTTAAGCGTCGAGCTACCGCTACCCAGTATCCGTCTTCCCATGCAGGAATTTACTTTGCACTTTCTGCTACACTACCAGTTGCTTCTGGGCACGTGCCTGAGTCGGCTCAACCGTCATGTTGTCTGTCGAATTGGCAGCCGTCACCGACTGTAATTCGTATCAGCCGGGCACAGACCTTTCATAATAATTCCGCTCCAACACAGACTTTTAACAAGTTGTATCGTACGGAGCTACTCGTGCCCATCTCACCAGTTCCGCCTGCGACTAGACTTGTTCGGTCACACTCACATATCACCCACTCCAACTCAACCGCGACGATTGCTCGCTCGTGTCTCATGTCTAGGGATTTCATTCTGAAGGTATCTAATTCATCTCGAGGTCTTCAGCCAACAGCGGTTATCGATTTAACTAGTGATTTTGCTTTGATTCGCCCGCTTCTCTTGATTACTTGAACGTGAGTATATATGGTCTTTGATTTAGCTTGCACCTATGTTTACAGATATGCACGTTGGTTGTCATGTCATCGCGCTCTGATTCGCGTTGCAAATGAAATAATTTCAGATAACTAAAATTGTCAGGTTAAGCTTAGCATTGAACAATCTGACTGCATTTATCTGTATTTTCCTATCATTATCCTGCAAAGTTACGGTGAAGAAACGATCATGGCTGTTTGGGTGTTTGTCGCTGTACGGTTCCAGGTTGGTAGCTTGGCAGTTTGTTAATACCTTGGATGTTGTCCTACGAAGTTCTGAGTTTGACAGCACATGTTCGGTCAACATTTTTGTCCGCATGCGATCGTTTTTATCCCGCTGGTTTTAGGATGGTCATAATTGAATTGTAGAACAGTGAGTCAAAGAGAGGCTTGGGCATTGACGCGTTCGACGAACATCAAGCAGGGGTTGACCACTGTGAAGAAATCATGTCACAGGAATAACCGATGGAGCTCACTCACCAAAGCAACTCTAGATTAATATGTCTGGATGAAAGTGATAGTTCGGTTGACAATTGGGTCCAGTACGGTCGCACGTCGGGTACCGACTGCAGTTACTGCGATTCAGCGAGTGGTGTCTAAAAGCTGGCAGCGAACACCATCCTCAGTGGCTATAGCAGTGACAGTGTGCCCTCCTGGGCTACGTGGTGGTTGTTACTAAGACGCTGCGAGCTATCGATTTGCCAGAAACCGTTGTTGAAACGGTACTGGATAGCGAAATCGGTCCAAAAGAATTTTCGGTCATCATTGCACGAGTGCCCTTCTTTAGTTCCCAGATGGACAGCAGCGGCTTATGGTCGGTTAATTTAAAAAATGTCTACCCTAGATAAATTTGTACAACTTCGCCTCAACAGTGATTGCCGGGGCCTGCTTTTCACTGTGATCGTAATTCTTCCCCGAGATTAATGATGACCGTCAAGGGAGATGGGAGACAGCTTCGCCATCACAGTAGTTGCAGCCATCTGAGGCTCCTACGACTGAAAACTTGGAATGGTGTTACGTCAGCTCAAGCCGGGAACTGAATATTATCCTCAGCTTAACAAAAGCACTCGGGCTCAGCAGACCAGCATCAGGGATTGTCCTTTTGTAAGATATAATTCAGTTGAGCTTGAACATCATGAAGAGTTGGCACGAACGCATCGCAGTAGTTGATGAGATCAAGGAACGATCGTAGCGTCGATATAATCAATCGCTTGTATGCTGATAGCCGAGCACTCTTAATATCGAACGGAAGTCGAGTGTACGGGCCAGACCACAGCGGGTGTTAATCGTGAACAGCTCACGAGATTCCTGCACGACCTCGATTTTAGAATATATCTCGACTGAAATGTGCCCAGCTTGGGATAGCAGAGGTGCCGTCATCAGGTATGACAGAGATGTCATAAGGAACCGTCGGCAGGTGGTGATTATTGTCTAAAGTATCGTTGAAACCTGTGGAGTACTTGGCGCCAGTGCGGATTGACACATTTGACATTCTCTCCAGATTCCCGTAGAATTCCCAAGAGGTCACTTTTGAAAACACCTGTTTTCAGTCACTCTCATCGGGTTTTTACGATCACATAGGGTAAATGCGAGTTATATATGAAAATTATAACAAATCAAATAGGTCATTAAAAATCACAGGAGTGGTGCGGATCGCATTCGACCTATTCATTGCGATGACTGGGGAGGCGTATGAGAAGAATCAGATGGGCAGCGAGACGCACAGCCGTTCCAAACATTTAAACTTCTGATCTGCGAATGGTTAGACAGAGTGGGATCTGGCCGCTTTGGTCGAAGAAATGGTTGATTGCTATGACGGAGCTGTAGCATGGCTTGGATGCAAAAGTAGAGGCCAAGCCATTCCTGGAACAGTGGAGTGAATCGTTGAACGCTGTAGTCGAAGAGATTCAAAGGTGTAACAGGAAACAGCACCCGGTTGCAAATCGCTCAGATTTAAAGGTCGACCAGCCCAATATGCTCCACCTGGTCTAATCCAAGAATGTTGAGGTTAGGACCAGAGAAGTAGCACATCCCTTCGGAAACAGTGACACGGATCAATGCGGCCGTTCAGTTAACTTCATCAAGCCATCGTCTGCACGTGTTGCCGTATGATACGACGAGCGAACAGGAGCTGTCTGGGGGTCACCAAAGCTTCTCGAAAGTGATCGTACTTTTAGGATTCATGTCGAGCTGTAGGCTAGCCAGATAATCGTTAATGTGAATGAAATTGGACTTTCTGTGACTAAATGCGTTTTCCCGAAGAAGATGATCAGTAACTTGCTATTCCCTAACGGAATTCAGTCAGTCGCTTCGACGGAGGTTGGCTTGCTTCTATCAGTCGACCGTGACCAACAGAAGTTCTCCGTAACCTCGGTCGTGTTGCACTGACGACCTGGATTTGTAAAGATGTTACACACAACAGTAGCTAGGAGAAGGCTGCCTCGAACTGCTGAAAGTGGAAGGAGCTAGCAACGCGTGAGCATATGGCTTAAAAGAGAAAATCACCTAAACCAAGTGATGGGGTTGCTATATCATGGCCGATTCAAGCCTGGATTTGATCAAGCGCTCACATCCGTTCACTGCCCTTTCGGGTTTGATGTTGAGCCCTCAGACGGCCTTGGTCAGGGGTTTGGTCCGGAGATCAGCGTATCGCGACGTAACTGAAGCTCGTTTTGGGATTTCAGTTTGAAATGACCACACTCGCGATTGATGAAATCAACGTGGATGTCAATATCATCAGCATCGTGTGGTCAACGAGAGGCACTGGAGGCTCGAGTTAAAGAGAGATGTGTTTCCACGAGTATCTTCACCTTTCAGGCTGTTCAACAAAGCTTGTGGTTTGCAGCTCGATGGGAACAGTATAGCTAATGTAGCGAAAGCGTTTAGGTGGACCGAGCTTTCGGATCAGCAGACGGACCCTGGACTCCTTATCGCAGCCGGACAGTTTGTCAGCGAACACACACCCTTATGGCTTGTACCACAGCTTGGAGGGGACGTCTGCCTGAGGACCATACAGGAAATAGAATACGTTCCTGACGAGGTGATCTGTAGGCGGAAGGTCGGCAGGAGGAAGGACAGTACCTAGGGCGCAAACTTGCACGAGCATCTTGCTCGTCAAACAAACCTGTGCCTGCGTAATTTTCTTATGATCCGAACCCAACTCTGGGAGAGTTGTGTGTTGGTATTTCAACCAAAGACCATGTACGGACGGCTGGCCGAAGTTATAACCTTAATCTGAACTATAGAAATTAATATAGTAAAGAGTAAGCTCACCAAACGGGGACGGGCTGACGAAATGGCTTTGAAAGCAAGCTTTCGCAACTACAATACGTGAGGTTAAAATCACAAAATATTTTCGCAGAATATCCCGACAAATAGGTCGTTTCTGAGGCAAATGGGACTTTCCTCAATAATTCCACTTCTGTTCGCAATTTTTATTACTCATAAGTAGCTCCGGATTAGCAGTTATTTCAGTGTCTACATTATTCCTGTTCCGCCCAGCCTATCACCTACATCTTCAAATTATAAGTATTGTCCATCCCAAGATAACGTATTAGTTATTTGTGCTTATCTTATCCGGTTTAGATATCAAACTTGCTCCCCCTCCACGTGTAAGCCACTTGGGCTTCGTCACGTGGTCTTCTCCTCTTTGTTAGTGTTCGTATCCGGACCCTTTAACAAGTTCATTCTCCGAGCAGTATCAGATGCTACTTGGCTAACTAAAGTTTGCCCGCTACAGCGGTGCCACAAAACAGTGGGTTTTCTTTATCAATCTCAAAAGCTTAGAGTGAACAGCTATTTTAGAAATTTAGTTCATTTCATACACTCTTCTGAATCACGTATGTATTGCATAAAAAGGCGAATAGTTAACATAAAGGTATGTATACCAATGATTTTTCGCGCCCTGTAAGGAAATTCGAACCTTGCGTATGATAACTTTGGACTCCTTTAGGTGGTACAGCGGAGGCTGTCGCCAGGTAAACAGCAGTCTTGGTAAATTTGAGAGGCTGCTCTAGGGTGTACATTGCAGTCACGCAGGGCGATTAACTTACTTCTGCTGTGTGTCTACCTCACAACAGTTCAACAAATTTTCTAAGCTAGACTAAGGATCTGTAGTTGTAAGACGACAATGTACTGGTTTAATTCGATGTTACATCACTTTTCGATAACATACTGAAGAAACTTATAATAGAAAGTTTGAAGCTCTTCATACGTGAGGACGACGGCCTCCGCAGCAGGACGAATCTTCTTTCAGAAGATTTGGTTACTGGAGCTCTGTTTGGAGAACTACCTACGGTCGAATTTACCTGCAGAAGTGAGGCACACCAGTAAGCTCATCCATATCGAGATTGCTTACACATACTTTAATAAAACACTTTAAGTCCGAAGGCTTTCCCATGTTTGAACCCAAAGTGTGGCTTCAATATGTGAACGAAACATTTATTGTTTTACCTCGAACGAACTCAGCTTGATCAGTTCTACAGCTGTTTGAATACTATAATAGAAGGACCAACTTTTACACGTGATAAAG
>LUCH01004420.1:14654-27910 GCA_013368495.1 Paragonimus heterotremus | reverse complement strand
CGCATCACTTTATAGGCACATTTTCCTCGTTTTATCCTGTAGTACCTTCTAGCTTCTCTTTTTCACTATCACACACGTATTCAAAATTATTCACCTGCAATACCCCATTAAATCTTCACCGTATGCACATAATTAATTTCACCAAACGTATGCTATACGTTCACGTAGCATATCAATGTCGTACTAAGCTACTATTCTTCACACTGACAAATCGCTTAATTCGCAGTATATATTTCATCAACTCACCGCCCGAATGTCACTTTTTGTATGGCAATATTGACCCTCCACTTTAAGCTATCGATTGTTGTTCTGACCGCAGGAATTGTTGGACAAACTCGCTGGTGATCTGGCCGATAAACTGATTGAGGATGTGGTTACCTCGGAAACGCGGCATCCTTCTGTTCCATCTTGTTTGTTCGAGGTGATGCGTGAGCTCAGCGAGTCTATGGAACCAACCTCACAGCCAGCTGGAAACGTGGTATTATTCTCGGACACATCTTTGAAACCCGCCCCGATACAACCAAAAGGCATAACAGTAAGCGTTTTTAATTATGATGTGTTTGTTCCCATGTTGTTTCATTTTCATGAGGAGAAGGGCCGGGCGAAATACGCGTTTTATCACTTTCTTATCGTAACGGTTCCACTTCTTTCATATATCTTGCTTCGCCGTTGTCGTTTGATTTCCGAGTGGTTTTAAACATAATGTACATCGACTGTGTCGCATATTCGTCCATCATTTGGCACAATTGATCTTGAAACGCATTAGGATTCACTGAATCCAATTAGCTGAGTGTATTTTTATCCACATACTTTGAAAACGCTTGCACTGCATTCCATAATGGAGCTCAGCGTCTATCATTAAAGTGATTGCAAGCTCAAACCCTGTTTTCCTTATCCTTTCATCACAAAACGGCCTAATGGCATCCAGCTGGTATGTGACCCGGTACGCCACAGTGCAATAGACTATTGTGTAAAGGATGGGATCGACCATACAACACTTCGGCGCCGCTGTATGGGGCGTTTTCGTTCTTTCTGCTACCATGTTTTTCACTTTCTGTAGATGACTGCTGAGCTTACGGCATGATGCAGCCGACTACTACGGAAGTTTCAATACTACATTAGCCAATTCTTGTTGATTCCATGATAAATGATGTCAAATAACTGCAGTTGTAAATGGGAATAAACGTATTTTCACAGTCGCCAATGCAAGGAGGAAGTCCGCAGACGCGTAATGCCAGGTGTTAAGAATATAGCGCAATCCATCAAACGACTCACGTATTTCACAGTTGATGACAAAATTTCGATTAACTTGGGTGAAAAAGTAATTAAAAAACACGTCAACGAAAGTTACCCTTCCTCTGAATTGAGGCTGGCGCGAGTTGACAACTACGTTTTGTACCTCATTGACATACTCCCATAAAACAAGGTTTTCCGTCTTGCATAAATGACGATTGTCCTTTTACACGATTCCACTGGCTGTTACTGTGGCAACATACTTCACCAGGTTGTCTTTGTCTTCGTTAACTTCTTTGACACCTGACGGTCAACGGCCTCTGAGTTTACTCAAACCAGCCAGTATTACGAGGTCATCTTTTAACAGCTTGAGCTTTACCACTTGTCAACTCTGGATTGTTTACATTGTAAGCAAATTGGACTGTGTCCACGTCCCCAGAACACATCCGTTAGACAAATTACCTGTCTCCATCTGCTGAAGCGGTCCTCGTTCATTGCTTCCGAAGTCGGCATTGATTACGTATTTCTAATCGAAAGCAGTTTACTTTAGGTGAAAACTTGTTGATCAACAAGGTCATCTATCTGTCTAATTAAGTGTCTATCCTTAAACCTTTTCTCAGTTTCCATGGCCGTCGTATGAAGGGCTTTATCTGAAAACAGTTGTTCATGTAGCGTCAGCTGTAGAATCCTTTTTTTGAGCCGAATAATCCTTTCCCACATATTCCCGTAATAGATTGAATGTTTAGTTACAAACACGCGTGAAAAGAGTTCCGGTGATTTCGTCTAATTCCTAGTTTTACAATAACGTTTTAACTTTTTTTTCGGTCTCTTTGAAACTCGTACTATTGTTGCTACACAGCTTTCGTGGACAGTCTCTCCAAGCGACGAGGCGGTTGAAGACAAATACAGATGAATCGGTCCTTGTTGACTGTGTTACTTCGATATAGATTGCTCTGATGCTAAAGCAGATGGAAATGCAACTATATCGTCTCTTCGTCGCGTGTCCTCGCTTGACAGAAGACCGGAGTAGTGGGATTTGGTTGCTGTAAAATGATCTGTATTTGACCCAATCTTATTCATGGGCAATGAAGCCATGGAATGTCGAAATAATGGCTGTTTCTTAGTAGGTGATAAGACCCCTCTCACACACTAAATATTCTTGGAAACGAATATTGTTATACCAACCGGACGATTTCATTTAGGACATCCTGACTTCATTTGATGTTAAGTCGACTCGTCTTCTGTATATTGTTTCTGATCTGATGGTGTTGTCTGTGCCGTAAGGATTGTGTGAAGACGCGCTGCAGCTTGTTCCAGGAATATCTTTTCTTTAACTTATAAATTCGCTTTGTAAGAGCAGTTAGTGATGGGGGAATTTAGTGGTTTGGTCTGTTATTTTTGCCACGCTTGACCAATTGGCATCATCTTCGCGAAGAAATAGGCAAAAAGGTGCTGCACAACGCAATATCTACCGGACTGCACTTTGTATCGATTTGACGTCATTGCTTTGGGAGACAGATGATTTGACTGAATACCGACCTGCTTGCAGAGTCGTGGGGACTCTTTTGGTGACGTTGTGAATGCGCTGGATTACCGTCATATAATCAGCCCGAAATGTGTTGGGTGAAGTGGGCATGTTTGGTTTGAATTCGATATTTCCACTGCCTCATCCTGCTGTAGTCCTAATACACTGGTCACACGGAGAAGAGCAACGCGAACTATGTTTATGACAATGGGACAACGCCTGATATCTCGGGAACTTGTCGCGGGTAAATAGGTAACTGCTTCATAGATGACTTCTACGAAATCACTGACTGCCTGTAACTGGACACTTGCATGTTCGTCAGTCTTATCGGGTCCGGTACGTCTCGGTGTTGATATTCGTTCCAGATTGAGTAAAGTACTCGGCCATCGGTTCCACAATTCCAACACATTCCCATCTAGTGTCATTCCAGCTCAATTCAAGCTCGCGCAAGCGCTGTATGAAATTGAGCACACTTAGCGGTATGTGTTGTGTAGCCCAGTGAGCCAATGATGAAAGAGACAAACGACAACAGATTTTCCGCAGTGCTATTCTTATGCATGGAGTTGGCTTGAACCTTATAAGCGTCTGTTTCGTTACTCAATGATGAACTGAGTATTGTCTGTACCTCAGAAACTTGGGAGGAGTTGTTCTGTCGTGGTCTCACGATCGCTTTTTGCAACGATAACATGGGGTCATTAACCATTACTCATCCATTTTGACAGTTTGGATCCTCCTTTCACCAACGTGTCCTTTAGTTGTTTAACGAGCCTAGGCGCTTTCGTCACATACGGAACAGTGAATAAACAGTCGTCAACACGAAAGCATTGCTGTACTTCCTGGACAACGTACGGATCGTAGTTACCACAATTGTTTGCTCTGGTCAATATCAGCGCAGAGTTGGCCCAACTTGATGAAGGTAAAACATCAAACAGACGAATGTAATTCTTGATAATACTCGTTCGAGTTTCCTTCTGACCACCTTAAAAACAGCAATTAATTGCAAACCTTTCCTGGTACTCCCATTTGACAAAACCTAGCTTCAACATCGGCCATGAATGTTACTCTTTTTAGTCTAAATCTGAGAAAGACGCCAGCCAGCGACTTCGTCAAATCATACCTAGGAGGTAATTAAGTAAGGCGATTCATCGTATCTGACGCAATCGAAAAACATTTTGCGCAGCTTTCCCAAGTAAAAAAGTGAATGATGTTTACTATCACTTTTGTTGGGTTTCATCGACATGTGGAGTATGCATAACCTTCTTCTATGTAATCACGAACGACGGTGGTATACTTTGCCATCTTGGAGCCAACTATGAAGCGCCCGGAAGTGTAGAACTGCAACAGATCGATTATTAGACGAAAATATTGGTTCCCTGCTTCAGGGAAGAGCGGTCGTATAATGGTCGTTTTTCAAGAATTTGAAACGCTCCAACCTTAACGCCCTCTGGTTCTCAACGGACATATCTTTTTTAATTGAGACCGAATTCCGGAATTACATACTGTGCAATCTGTCAATATCGTTGTGCATTTCGTACAACTGAAGGGAGTGAACATCAACTCAAGTCTTTGTTTGCACTTTTCGGTCTGACGTGCGTTCATCCCAGCGTCATGCGAACTCTACAAAGTTTGTTTCATTTGCCAGACCCCTGCTCGATAATTCAGTGGGCTTCGGTACGTCTATTTCAAATTATTAAAAATTAAGAACTGGGCATCCGTAACGTGGCTTCGGGATTGCAATTCGTCCCTTGTATGTAGTCTATTAAATGATCAAATGCATGATAGCCTTCTATCTCTACCTTTGATTCCTTCAGAATGAAACTACTGCATCAACTCACAGTGCTTAATGGGAGTCATTTTGACTTTCCAGGTATGCTCAGTCTTGTCAACGATTTTCGACCGTGTGGTTTCTGATTCGTTATTCAAGATTATACACGACTTATGATACATCCTGTATGTTGCAACACGACGAATACCATTGTCAGCGTTACCTGAGAACGGTCGATAGACATTTTTACTGCGGTTGCCAGAGGCATTATCGTTGAATGGTGATCATTTGTGTTAGGTAGGTTACAGGTGAGTGCATCCGAGAGTAATTGTGGATGTCCACCGTGTCTTTCAAACATGCAGCTTCACAGCCATCTGTCGTCGACCGCCGTATGATTGGCTTTCAAGCACACGCTATATAATTTTTGCTCTCGCATAATATGTAGTGTTTCATTGTCAGTCCCAGTCGGAAACTCGGAACGTCTGTTGGGGTAACACGAACCATCGAAAATTGAACAGCTAATAAAAAATGGGTTGATCAGTGACAAGTCGACTTCCGTTTCCCGTCAGGTGTGTACTCCTTCGGGGACCAATACCGTCGGGTCCCGCACTCCAACCTGTCTACCTAGTTCAGAAGTCATATCTGATGTTACTTTGCTGAACCTTGTATGTGTTACGTTAACGCATTCATCAAACCACATCGCCAAACCCCAAATTGAAGACTTCATTTTGACGAGCAATTTTTGCGGCCACTTCAACCCATTTGAAACGAAAATGAGACGACAGCCCTACGATTGTCTTGGTGGTGTAACTAGCATTCAGATCTGAATATTTCAGGTTTATGAGCTTGTCATCTTAGTCGTGCATTTGCTGAGCGAGAGAACTCAAGACTGTTGAATCTCGATGAGACAGACGTGATTCACTCAAAATTTCGTCTTTCCAGGACCTGACGACCGTGTAATTTTGATCGAAACGTGTATACAGAATAGTGTTGGTCAGCTGGCAACCTTCGTTTGCACGATGCAATGTTGAGTGGTGGCTTCAACCGGGCCCTCATAGAACTTAACCTAATAAGTTAGTGACGCTTGTTTGACAGTCGCCTCTCTTTCGATCACAATCGGACCTGCTCCTATAAATGACCAATAGGATTTTGGATTACCGTCAGATTTTTTTCTTGGTCAGAGAAATCTGCATGCTGTTCCACAATGCGAACTATCACTTCAACTTCAGAGCAACGTGCGAGTGGTGTTGATTTTACTTGTTGGAAGCCGTTAGAAAATAATTATGTTCTTTAATGCTTTCGAACTTACTTACATTGTAAAGTAGTCAGTTTCATTCTTCCTAGTTCACTTCGTCTCTCCAACCTCTGTATACAAAGTTTCATCAAATCCAGTTTCAGTTACTTTTCCAAAAGGTTGTCTTTTTGCGATGGCGTTCAGGACTCACCTCCATGTCGTGGATTTTCCAGCATTTCGGAAGGAGTAACTTCTTCAACGTGGGGGCCGAGAACATTTTTGTAGACCATTGTTAAGCTTGCAAATTAATGCGACCGAGTTCTACCGGAATTTGTGATTGTCTTGTTTAAATTATGATGATTCTGTAGTAATGTCAACTAACTACAATAGTGAATGAAAGTAAACTTACATTCAAAATAGTTTGTCCGAAAAAGAGAGTTCACACTCACTTAACGTCAGGTAGTAATATGACGTAATCGAACAGGCAAGTCAGACATGTTATAGTTGGTCAAGAAAGTTGGGTTAGATTGGGAGAAAAATGGACAAAAAAGTACGTCAGAGAAATCGACGTTATCAGTTTAAATGAATTGATGCATTTTATATTCAGCTTGTTGATTTTGTGGGTGCTGTTTCACGACGGAATATCCCATTTGAATTGCAAATAGGCTTACATCCCACATCAAGATTTTATGGTTGTCCCGTCTTTTAACATTCTTTTTTTCATTATCAACTTGAAAAAAACTGTTTTTGCAAACACACGAACAAATGATATCAGAAAGCTGTAGGCTGAATTTTGCTTGAATAGCCCTTATATGAAATGAAGTATGTTCAAAATTAGCCATGACAAAATTATCCCACCGTTCCGGGTCGCAATTCAGCATCCGTCAGGGATGCCACCTTGTTTTTGTGACACAAGACGTATTCATTGAGGCGTTCCCTGTCTTAGAATTACAATTCCCCGGTAGTGTTTAGAGATGTAAGGTAGTAGAAGTCGGAGCGAAGATTGGCAATTTCTCCCTGTACATTCAGCCAATCGTTTATCGTTAATGCATCAACTAAGACATAGGCTACATCAGTAACACGAATTTGTGCATCAGGCCCATCCAGGTTATTTTTTCCCAACACTGAAGTGATGAGCCTAAGACACATGAATCTTAGTCCATAATAAGCCATGCTGTATTCACAACTTATTCATCAATATTGTTTTGTACCTTTTCTGATGCAGTTAATTTTGACTAGTCTGCCATCTTACGAGAGTGCCAAATTTGAACGAATTAACGGGATTCACTTTTTTCTTTTCTTTTTGAAATGAAGCGTCCAGTAACGGTAGATGTTAACATAAGAAGCATAATTGGGATTGTTGAAATTTTACAGGATAAGGGAAGCACATAGTGCTTATGTACACTTGGCCGTGTCGAACGTTATTTAAAGAGTGTAGATTAAAAAACGGTTTTTGTGTTATATAGCCCGTAGGCATCACAGAACCCTGAAGTATAATAAGACGAGGTGGTTTTGACCTGTACGAACGGAAGTCTAACTCGTGTGTTGGCAATGGAACACGAACGAAGTGCATTTCATCAGCAGTAACTGTGGTTAAAATCCACTCGATTCACCGCTTATCCAAACCCTTACACAGTAGACGGTCTACCAAAGGATTAATCCAAACGTCGCGTTAAGATGCCACATCAGGATTGGACGACCAACCTCATTGTTACACTTTCCCTTATTTGCCAAGTTGTTTGTTCTGTATTGCACCAATCAGGCGTTCTCCTTATTACTTGCATGGGAGGTTTCAATTCGAGCGCGGTTTTTAAGGCAATTCGTAGTCCCTTACTCCGATTATTACATCAACCCCCTAACGCAAGTATTAGAGGTCGTATAACACCCCACTGTCTGCTGACGTATCTCCGTCAACCTTTTTAGTTCACAGCTCCTGACCTCAGGTATGGAAACCTGTTTCCAAACCCGCTGTTGCTTCTCAAGCAACAGCGTGGAGCGTACAATTTAAACCTGCGGCTAATTTGCACGGGTTTGTCATTTGCTATATCACTTGTGTTTGGTCAATGAGCGCATCACGGTTGTTACTAATAGTAACGTTTACTCACTTCTGTCATTGTACGAAGGTTTTATTCATCAGGACCACAGACACACGGTGTCCAAACCGCAAAGCCTGGTGTTTCGTAACCCCACCTCTTGTACCATATGGCCGAAATGCTAGGTCACACTTAACTGTACGGGTAAAATCATTTGCATACACACGCAGTGACCTCAGCATAATTCTCCATGCAATCCGGGGATGAGTCAAACTACGCACAAATAACACATGTATACATACTGCACTGACTAAGCCAAATTCATCGAGTGGACGGAAATCACTCCTGTCAGGTAACGAATTGGCAGGTATGTTTTACGCGATGTCGTGACGACTGCCACTTCAAAAGGTGACGATCTAAGAATTAAATAGTGTGACGGATTAAAATTTCCTATGCAACAATCCGCCACATCATTGATCGAGCCCCCAAGGAAGAAGTAAGTCGACTAAGAAGTAAGTGATCTTCAACCATGTAGCTTTGTTTACCATCCATCACACAGTTCTGACAGAAACATGGAGGTCATCTGAGCTCTAACCCTCTTCTTGTGGTACTGAATGTTAATCGTGGTATTCGCTGTTTATTTCATGTCGATAGTACTATTTATCGTCTCCTTTCGTTCGCTTGCACAGCGTCCATTGGCATTCCCAACCAGCGCCTCATACGCTGAAATCTTCCCTCCTTTCAAATCAGTCAATTCTTATACTGTTGGTTTGGCATGGACGGTAAAAGTTCGGAATTAAATGCCATCCATGTGGTAGTTCACACCCAAGTCACTAGCACCATGTCCCACCAATTGCAATATGGTGGCGCATACATTTGGTTTTCAAAGCATCGGAAGTCCACTTGGCCATATATCAATGGACCAGCGCATCAGTCCGAAAGTGTCTTTGCAACTTAGGGTAGCCACTTAACTTTGTTGAGGGTATAGTGGTGCAAATTGCAATATGCAGTGTATCAAAACGGATGTTGGACAGCAACAAAAAAATAGAATCTAATACGTATGTTGTTTGCATTTCAGCTGTGTGATCTAAATACAATCCGTTGTCCTGTGAATGCCATAGTGATTAGGTTTGAATGCGCACTACTTGAATGTAATTGTTTCTATATCGTTTACTAACAACCGCCAACTTCACTGATGGTCATAGTCGTTTTGTTGCAATTTCCTCTCAGTTACATCGTCAGTGCAGCGCTTATCGTACTCTGACCCGCACTCGTCGTTTCGTCATTGACGGCAAAGAAGTAACCACCACTTCCAAGCGCATTATTCCTGCCAGTGTGGAAGAACGAAAACTTCGTGATGAAGAACTGTGAGTACACGCGTAAACATTTTTCCGGTCTGTTCTAATAAATGATTGTTTGTTGTTTCATCAGTAGTGCCCGCTATTCGAGAGATGTAAATAGTGAATAGGGTATACATCGCTTTGTTCATTCTACGTCTGTTCTCCGGTGCATCGCCATATGCAGACGAAATTACGTATTCATAATAATGACATGCGGTCTTCATTAGAAGAGAAAATCTAAAATTACTATTAGAAAAAAGTCGATTGCTTCGGTAGAAATTTCAGTTATCATGCGAAAGTTGAGAAATATACAGCATAATTAAAACTTTCTCTTCAAACGTACAACAATCTGACGTCTTATGTGATGGATGATCAAATCGGAGGCGCGACTGTTCCAACATTCAGTTGAATATATCGACACGGCGGTGAAATATGTCTAAAGCCCACACCAAGTGGATTGCGAACAACCTAAGTCACCGGACGAGCCATCACTCAGTGAAATCGGATCACGGGACGAGAAATGGCAAGCACATAACTCACAAGAGAAAGTCTTAGCCTCACGCATAAAACCAGGCAGAGGTGCGCATGGCGTTTAAATAAAAACCGCCGCTGTGTTGTAGACTGGATTTCAGGTTGCTAAATACGAACGTGCGTGTGGCAAAGGAACGTATGAGCTGGACGGTAAAGATCGCGTTTCATCGTACGTCTTTTTGTCACAGTTGAGCAGCCATCCGGTAAACGAAGTTGTCATAAGACGAACTAGTTTAGACGCGAAAGTTAGGTGACGACAGTGGGAATTCTGATTGCAAGCTTCTTTCGAACACAAACGTTTTTCATAAAATGTTTAATTGAAGAACCTTACATCTGCGGGCTTTCTGCCGATTTCCGATAATCATCTCAGGTAGCGATCAGACCTGCCTTTCTTGTAGCAAGACTGGATGGGGTTCTTGTGCACCCATACTTGCGTCTACTTGCATCTAGAGAACATCACTTTCTTGCCGGCGGAAAGCAATAACATAATGTCATCCGGCGTTTGCAAAGCTTCAACCTCTTTCAGACGTCATCTACTCTGCATTGTTTAAGGTCAAAATGGCGTCTATAGAGACTACATCTTAATTTTCTGCACCATAGTGTCAAAATTAGGTGACAAAATGTCTCAAAGTTACCAAAGTACAATCGTTTGTTTGGGATATACGGTGAGGGCTGGAAAGATCCAACAGTCACCAGGAACATTGGCAACGACTAAAAAGTTAACCTGTAAATCGAAGCACTAACTGAGGTCATTTTTTGAATTATCGGTTACCGCTAAATTCGTGCTAAGGTCCGCCCAAACCACTCATCCCATTGTTGAGAAAATTGAAGGAAATTGCTTCAGACTGAAGGCGTGTAGGTTGCGTTCAGCTTACTCAAACAGCCACTGATGTCTGACGATTTCCAAATCGAGTGAAATATTTACTGTATCAGTTGATGCAAATTATATCAAAATTGATGCCATCCTTTCTCAACTGTCAGAGATAACTGAGTGCACTAGTTGGATATTGGCGGAAGCAGACAAAAAGTATTCCACCGCGGGAAAGGAACGCTTTGCGGTCGTTCAGGTGCCAGAAATGTCGAGGACCTATCTGTTAGGGGCAACTCTTCACGTTGAGGCAGATCGCAAACCGTCAACCTAGTTGTAGACGATACGGTAGATCAACTTGTCTGCTGGACACTTCGGCTACAAGAATTCAGTTTCACCAACCGGTACATCAGTGATAGAAATAGTGAGGTACCAAGCGCGTTTTCGCAACCAACATCAAGAAATTGGTTTTTGACTGGTGCCATGTCAGCGAGCAAAATTGCGATTATGGGCCCGGAAATATTGACCGACAAATAGCAGGACTCCCAGTCACGCGAAATATATGAACACCAGATGACAGAAATTGAACCCAAAAGAAACTTCTCATATGTGAGACAGCTGTTACATATTTTGAACCGTCGGCCTCTAAAAATGGTCAACTCACCGCCAATTTAGAAATGCAGTACGGACCTACGGCTACAATGACTGCCTTTCATCCCGATTTAGCAGGGAGAATGAACAATACGACTCCCGCTCGTTGGCGTTCACGTGGGTGTAAAACATGTTTAGATATCACGTCGGAGGGTATTTAAGTCCAGGAATAGGACAAATGTAACCGTCTGCAGAGAGACCACTGAACAAAACTCTCACTGTTCTGTCTAATCTAGCCCTATTCATTGCTTTGTGCCATTCCTAGATCGTTACCTTGTTTTATGATCACTTTACTTGATGGATTCATTTGTTCCCTCAGCAACAAGCGCAAAGCAGAGTTACGCGCTTTCCGTCTGCTGGGCAAGCAAGAGGTTCGACAGACACGAGAGCTTACAGCTCGAGCGGCGAGTCAAAAAGAACAGCTGGAGAATAAACTAAGTGCCGAATTTATGGTAAGTTCAGGGCTCATTTCATCGGTTGGCCACCTGTTATTGTTATCATTATTGCTTCACACACGTTTTCTGTTCGTGTCCTTCTAGACATGACAGTTTTCGCACCGTAGTGATGTAAGCATCTTCATAAGCATATCCGGTTGCTCTTTAGTCTTCTTCTGCACACACTTTCTATCTTGTGTCCAGGCTGTATACGTCGATTAGACTGCCTCAGTTCAGAGTGTTTCAGTCTTGATGATGCCGATTCCCATATACTCCACCGTAATTTATAATTGACCCAACGTATCACGTAACAGTCGGCTGTGTGTGAACCGTAGTTCATGCTATCGATTTCGATGTTTCAGGTTGCTCCTCCACATTTGTATTGGTCCTTCTCCAACTTTTCCGTTGGCCACCACTATTCAGTTTCCCTGTTTTGCTAAATTAACAAAACAGTAGTTCCTGGTGCCCGTTAACTTCTTCGTTGCTTTATACCTGTTGACGAAAGTGTTCTGAGCAAACCACAAATTCGGACAATCGTGTTCGACATTTTTTCTCATTTCTTTCATGTCAATTACATAAAGGTGCATATGTGACCTTCGCTTCTACTCACTCTTGTTTTAGCAACAATTCTACTTTTTTATAGCTAAATCTGTTCGAACTTGTGTCAAGACACATTTATGGCCAGGAGTGCTCGCACCCTACAGTTACTGCGATTCCTATCTCTGATTATCCTCCCTATGTTCGGCCGCCTGTATTTGAATACAGGTGACCACCATTACACTACATTAGGCAGTCGTTTGCTAAACGGAGTTTTGCCATAACTTAGGTCAAAACAATGTAATCCATCGAAAACTCATTTTTCCAAAACGTGCTCATTTTTGACTGTTGGGTTCCTGATCCCCTTCTTACGTATGATGCTTAAGTGTCGTTAAACACCGTTTTTAAGTTTTTCTCCTTGGAAAGCGTTTTATGGTTGTCTTAACATACTCGCTCACCTTCTGCAGTGGAGTTGGGCGATCGTATTATACTACTCATACCGCGGCTATTCAATAGCAGGTGCAGGGCATATTTTATGACAACGTACAAGCCGCAAGAAGACTGCAGGAAGGATAATCAAAGTGCAGCATCACCCATAACGATCCCTGCTACTCAATGGAACTGAGCACTGACATCTGTCGTAACCGAGACTGTCTGAGACCGAATACTGCGTGCAAATGAGTGGTTTTGTGACAGGTTTGATTTACATGCTTAACCCATGTATTGCTTCGTCGAATAAATAACCCTTGTGCCATCCGCGTTCTTGGATCACAACACTTCGTGTACTGTCTCTGGTTTCCCATAATTGACAGCCGATCCTGACAGTATCCTGGTTTTTAGTCGGTTAACAGACATGGCGGTCACATTCTATTTCGCTCGCACGCCCAAACACTCACTGAATTTATCCGTTTGGCCTGTCTGTTTATTTGTCTTTTCTCTTCAGGTCCTCAAACGCAGTTACGAGCAAAAGTTGGAGGTCGTATCTCGAAATTATCGGGCTCAACTTGAACGTCTGGAGAAGGAGCACGACGCTGATGCAAAGCGCATTCGCGTAAACAACGTAGGTTTTCTGTTGTTTTTTTTATACACAGTTTGTTATGTGACACATTTTTGCTTAGTCGTCAGATATTCGCACTAGTGGAGTCGTAGTTATCTATTTCTCGTG
>LUCH01004420.1:0-13643 GCA_013368495.1 Paragonimus heterotremus | reverse complement strand
AAAGTTCGAGGCAACTGTTAAACGAGGGCGATAATCTCCACAACAAATGGGGGCTTTCTCCTAATGAATCGACCCAATATATAGGACTGTAAATGTAGAAGTACCCGCAATTTGACAGCCTGATCTACCTGCGAAAGACGGATACACCAATTGACTCATTAATATAAGGACTGCGTACAGGTGTCATAACGAAACACTTGGAACCTAAAGCCTTCTGGACATTTAAAATCATGTGGCTCTGATACATGGACAACAGCACTTTTGTCGACCCACTTCAAAATCAGATTGACCGGTTTAGCGGTTATCTGAATATCAAAGTACATGAAATTATCTTTACACTCGAAGAGGGGAAAGGTTCATGCTTAGCCTTCCTTGATCTGTTTGTTATATGACGATTCGAGGACATTATTGTCTGTCGTAAACCGTCGACTGACACCATTCAGTCTCCTATCCATCGCTTTGAAAGTTGCATGTGAGTGTTGTTCTGACGTGTAAGTACACACTGTTATCCATTTGAACTCATGCTATACACCGCCACTGAGTGCCCTCTTTAGATTCATAAAGACATCTATCAGAAGATCCACAAGGGCTGAAGATGTCAAAATAAGGACGTAAATGATATTTTCATAGCACATCCGAAGCAGCGTAAAGAATACTACAACCACCAAATAACCATGTGTCGCACGAGCTGAACACAACATCCCCTTCTGATTCAGTAAACGTCAAGGATGATGTTCAAGACTGACCAATATAAATTAGCAATGAAGCGAGCCGATCTCAGATTACATCAGTGACACCATTGCACAGACAGTTCACCTGGTTAACACCTATCATGCAAAACTGGTTGATCGAGCGAAAATGGAAGGTGAGAAGTTTTTACTGGTAGCTCTGTCTTCGTTGAACTCGTTTGGTTGACGGGTGGACATTGGCAACCGCTACTTCAGTCTCATTGACGCTGAAATCAGCAGCGTGCCTAAACAGGCCCATAGGCATATACAGTGAATGACGGCAGTCTCTTTCACACGTTCATTTGTTTGTATCCCTACAAATCCTATCATGGGTTTTCAACACTGCTTAGTGTGTGCCTTTACTTTTCGATTTCTCATTGATATACAAATACTGATAAAACTTGTCCTGTTTCATTATTACAAATATTGGCTTCTTCACACCCAACTCATTGTGTGCCCTCTAGGATTCCATGTTCGCTGTCTTATTCCTCTTGCATTTTTGTTTCCGGTGGTGCTCGCAGTTTTCCTCAACTTTGGCCCGAAACTTTCTCGACTTGAACTATCCTGCATGTATTTGCTAAGCTCATCATCATCACCACATCCATTCACTGTGAAAAACCACGCTATTTGTTAATCCCTTTCATCCACAGGCTCGCGAGGAACAGTCGTTCAAAGGACGACTGCGATCAGAATTGGAAAAGTACAGCCGAGCTGAACGCAAGGCGGCCAAACGTGAACTTCACGCTGACCAACCGGCCTCCGTAAGTTTTTCCACGTGGTCCGCAACTGGCAGCTCTCTGACTTCTCTTCAATCCACAAGTTCGTCAACTGGCTCAGTGATCAGCAAACGACTAAGCATGTTTCGTGAGGAACAAGATACACGCCTGTACAACAGGCTGTATCAGTTGACAGTTCACTTTAACACTCGACTGAACAATCTCAGACAAGAAGAGTTGGTAGAGAAGCAAGCTATCCGTATGAGTAAGTTAGTATCTTTTTGAGCACGTCAAACTATTGTTTACCCTTCGTGTCTTTTCGTGTTAGCAGTGCTCGTCATCTTTTATTTACACTGTTACTTAACTGTAATGCAAATATGAAAGGGCACTCATTTAAACACAAATCGTGGAAGAGACATGGCATCTAATTTATAAAATTGATGTATCCCAACCCGATTATCGTAACCTACGGTTCTTGAGGCAATGTTGGTCGTTTTAGTTTTCTCTTTTCATAGCCTGCCTCATCATCTTACACTTGTTAAGCCGAGGACTTGTCAAAGTTTTTGCTGTATGATAAACAATGGGCTGATATTTCCAACACGTCTTAATCATCCGAATCTACGTATTTTAAAGTTTAATTATGAATTTATTTTATCCCTATTGCTAAGACCCCCCCTAGCTCCTTCTTTGTCTGTCAAATGCGCGCGATTGGACGGAAACACCGTTATTCAATATTATTAGCACCCTTGACCATTTCGCGATAGTACAATAAAATTGTTCTGCCTGTGATCGTATAAATACGATCACTGGTTTTAGATATGACGCTTTTTGATGTTATACCTGCTTCAAAATGATGAAGGTCAGCCTAGAAGTACGAACTGTCTTTTCACTTTCCACTAGTTATAAACCTTGCTGAGATAGCTTGCTCGTCAAGTGTACATGGCCCAGTGAATATGACTCGCTTTGATCGTTCTATTCCTCACTTTTATTATCCATTTTTTATGGACTCATTCAGAAAGCTGTACCAAACCGTGTCGGTCACATGTTTTGAGCAATGTGAACGGACATGAAATTCTTCACACTTCGTCAACCATGCGTCAGTGGTAGATACTACTGCTTAACTTCCATATGTCTATGAATAAATCAGCCTTTGTTTGCAATATAAAACAGGATTATTAGGACTTTATTCCTCGAAATCTCGGGTTCTCAATTCATATATTCAGCATCGAAGTCCTTGAGTACTAATATAAAATCGATCGTTTGCATACAAGTGTAAGATGACACGTACAGTACAGTTTTCCTTATAGATTTCATTCCTCTCAAGTCTCACACTACCGTTCCAATTAGTACCTGTTCGTATATGTATTATATATATATATATATATATATATATATGCCAAAGACCGTACTGCATGACAACGATCACATGAAATGGCAAACACACGCGTTTACTTGGCTGTGATGCAATTACTCTTCATTATCCGTTCTCTCGACTAGAAGTAGTTGTTTCTTTCTCTGCAAGTTCTTTGTCTGCCATCGTTCTGTTAGAAGCTTTCAAATAATCGAGCTAAGTTGAAACCAAGTTGTCTTATGTAAAGGCCTGCGTTGGCATACGATTGTCTTCCAGGCAATGTCTAGTTGTCTTGAATACACCATTCGATTAAGTAACAAAACAGTCCATGCGAAAAGCGACCGCCTTGCTTATTAACTGGCACATGACGTTTAATTCCGTAACATTCCAAATGGCATGGATAATTGCGTTTTGTAGTTCGATTTGCCTTTTTTGCCGCTAAAATTGTTTTTCCCGTGCCGTTTTTCGTGGATCATGCTCCGTGAGCCACAGTCCATCTGATGCACCAAACAGAGACTATCGAGAATCGCCACCTGAGATTGCAGCTCAATGAGTATGCTATCCTAGGCTAAGTAGTACGGAGTTAAGTGAACAAAGTACCAATGAAGGCACTGGGTGTCGTGCTTTCTACTTCCTTGTGTAGATTGTTTCCTGTTTGGGTATTTCCATGAGCCACAGTTCTAATTGAAAGTCGAACTGTTCGATGCCTACACTCAAAACTCGGTCGATTATGCTTGTGTGAAAATTAAGTACCGATCCCTCACCACTGAGCTATTTACGTATCTTCTCTCTTTCTCGACTACGAGCTGTCTGGCCTATCTTAGGACTCAAATCCACAACAAGGGTTGCTTTTTAGTTTCTAACGTCGATCGTACACCGAATGCCGTAAATATAGTACCATATAACCTTACTGAAGTCATTGCATGCCTGCTCTGAGTGCTGAGTCTCTATTTATGGCAACTACTCTAGGGGCCTTTTACTTCAGGTGGTGTTCGACAGACAGACGTGTCTGATCTCTTACACCCAACTAAGTCACATAGTCCGGAAGGAATTCACAGAGTGGAACTTCTGTCAATTAGTAAGTCGAACAATATTAAATATTTGGAAGACAGTGCTTCATATAGTACTTCTGCAGACTGTATAAACTCAGATAAATGAGATGGCTGTCATGGTATGGATTTTTTGCTCTCAAAGTGTAACCATCATTCGTCGGAACATTATTCTGTCAAGTGAGCCTCTTGAGATAGATTATGGGGCATTATCGTGTTATCAGCTTGTCCTATTGCCGAAGAGGTGTTCGTGAGAATAGCGAGACTAAACATCGCAGTCAGTGGCATGGCTGCATCTGTGAGCTTTCCCACTCTTCTTTCTCATGAAGTTCCGTCGCTTGTTTATCTGCTTACTTATTTCATACATTTCTGTTTATTTAATCTGCTAATCTCTGGACTGCTCGAAACCATGGCACTGTTGGTACGGCTCGACGCTCTGTTTGTATGTGTATGTACTGATTGACACAGAGTACGTTATGCACGTAGTCCACTAGTAAATGCTTGTTCACTTATGGAACTGGGCTACTCGCTTTGTGAAGTCAATCAACTTTTTGTTTTCTCCGGGAATATTGGTTAGCTGACTCGGTTTTGTTAATGAACACTAGTGTTTAGTTGGAACAAAATAACGTGGCTACACATTTGTTGTCTTATGTATCCGTACCTGTCGTTAAATTTTCAGTATGATGTAAGAAGAATGAACCCGGTCACTTTTGTATTTCGCAATTTTGTTTCCACTTTCCATGGAAATGGTCGATTAGCCTGATATGATTTCAGTGTAATGCTCAGCCTTTTCCCCCAAACGCTTTTTTTGAAGCTCAGGTTTTGGTTTGCCATACTGTTTACTCTTTGCAGTGTTAAATGGTGCATGGCGAGTGAAATACACCGCAGTATTCAATTGTGTATCTTATAGGCGTGCTTCGTCAAAAAAAGGGTTTGCTTCCAATGAGTGCTAATTTGTTTGCTGAAGTATGTCACACATAACCTACGTAAATGCTATGTTTTGCATACTTTATGCTGTCAACTTCTAAGCATTTGGTCAGAAATAAACTCTAGGTATTATATCAAGTCACGTTTCAGATGCCTGCACCAAAAACTGATCACATCTTAGGATTTTTTTAACTTCTATGTTCTGTTGTTTTGTTATGCACGATTGCATGGAATCTGTCACTTACCAACCTCTGGTGCCAGTTTCAACTTTCTATACATAGGTGAACCGAAACACCGTCCGGTTTGCATTAGTGGCATATTTCAGAATTTTGGAACATAGATGATCATATTATTACCGTCTGAAACATTCCAAACAATCCATCGATGGTCTTAGGAATGTGGTTCTGTTCCGAAACCTTTCCTTCTTTTTCTTTGGTTTGGATGCCACTTCCCTCATTTGTTCATTTTTGTCCGTATGTATTTACTAATATAAGACCTCAGTTCTCCCCTCCATGTGCGGTGTTAACGGCTCATATTTGTCTGTTCCATGGTATACCACAGCAAACACACTACTGTTGTTTATTTAAGATTCATCATGACCGCTCTGTCGTATTATGTCACGCGTTCAATCTACTTAAACCCACTAATCTGCTTGTTGTTATCGTTGTCTAAAAACGAAGTATCAGGCATAAATCACTCACGATACGGCTTCCAGTGTGCTTTCACACTCCTTTAAGAGGACTGATTAAATCAAGTAGTCTGTATTTTTGGGATAACGCAGCTTTATAACTTTTATCAGGTCAGTTTTATTTCTCAAGCCATTCATTGTTTGTGAGTAACAATCTTCCGTGAGAACGCCGCTTGAATGTCTTATAGCTCTAACAACCCTTTTCTCTGTAACGTCGGTTTAGGTAACATAATATTTCGGATACGTCCATACAACAGGAACTTAACTTCAAAATATTTCTCAATCTATTAGATCCCATGTTACTACCTACTTTCTTTTTCTTTGTACGGAGAAAACCTCTTCGGGGGTCGCAGAGGTGTTTCTTCTCGAAGTAGGACATTTAAATATCATGAAACTTGATTGATCAGAGCACACTGCAGTGAGTAAGGTAATTTCACTTTATAGAAACCTATAAAATATACTTGCATGTTAACTACGTGGATCTCATGAAGACCATTTCGATTATCTTAATCTATGGACGTTCTTAAAGGATATACACTACTGAGTGGCCCGCGCTTGCTGCCCCTTGCGACGATTACACACTTTATGGTATATACATGCTGTTTCGATCAACAGTACCAGGTGAACAGTAAATTGACGGATGTTATAAGGTCCAACACTTGCTGTCGTCCAACGGCATGTCATTTTATCAAACCGTTCATATCCGAACATGAACTAGATAGCCGTAATTTGAACAACAGTACTTTCGATTAATAGAACGACGCCGTGTCTTGTCTGGACACAAAGCAACCGAAGTACAATGCAAAGAAGAAAATATATTTTGTGAAGTATCACTGAATTAATTCATTGTTTTAAGAACCCCGAAAAAGTGATCAGGCGTGCTTTTTTTGCTTTTCACTTGAGTGACCCTTAGTTCATATTTCAAGAGTTTCACTTGAGCAAATGAGTCAAGGTACTTAAATCTATGTGATCCTTCGTCCCCTTCGGTATATGTTTGGCAGTGATTGCATCTAACATCGGTTGTCTGTTAGCAGTTTCCTCCTCAGTCCGTTCTGCAAATCTACCTCTGAACGAGAAAGTTGATTCGGTGGACATCTCAAAATCTGCTTATTTCTACAAATTTCGTTTATTTACCATGATCCAATTTACCGACTCCCGCAACATTCTTCACTGTAAAGGCTTAAGATAACAACAACATATCCTCTTCTAACTGAACGAGTGCATTGTCCACAACATGAGAGGCAGGAGGTAACGGCAGCTCTAGGTATTCCTTTTAAAGCTTTACGGCTCTATATTGTCGCATCTGAAGTCGTAGTCTGTTCACAGAATTAAAAAAAGATGTTTTCTCTGTTACATCGTTGTCTGACGTTAGAGCGTCCCTCGTCATTACCACTAGGTGTCTGGAAACATTTTCCTGTGATTCAACGTCATTCTGTGGATCACACCTACATCCTGTGATTGCAGTCCTGAAGTAGTATTTGGATGTAACAAACGACAGTTCTATTTTTCAGTGATGAAGTTCAGAGTGAGCCCTACTGTTGTCTGTAGACAGGCTGATTTTTCTGTTTTTTCTTTCTGTATGAAACCGTTCTCTCATTTCCCTAACCACATATAAAAATTACTCTCGTCCTCTACGCCATCTGGTTTGTCTCGTATTCCACCTCACCTTAAGTTTCGTTTTTGAAGTACACGGCTTTGGTGTCTGTCTCCACGCTTCCATTGCACTACAAGGAAATGGGTCATCAGACGCTCGTTTGACTTTTCCACATTAAAAAGCTCGTCACCCATCCGGCGTACAACGGCACAGTAATCCAGTCACATCACAATTAAAAATATTCACAAACTGAGCCATCATATACATCTGAGACTGCTCGACCGCTGGTCAGCCCTTCTATTTGTTACTTCCGAAGCATCACACTGTATGCTTGCACAATGAATGTTCTTTTGTCACTCGGACCTAAACATCACCCTTTAGTGGTTGTGGATTCTGACGCCCAATTCCAACTGCTCTTCTGCTTATTTCATCTTACAGGAATCTTCTTGATATTGGTAGACCTACGGTTTGTGAAAAACCACTGGCAAGCGTTTTTCACGCCAATCATAGACCCATGGATGGATCATTTTTACACAGTACTCATCTCCTGACGCTACGAATTTTCTGTTTGATTTGCAGTGTTCACCGAATCTAATGATAACTTCTGATATCAGTCAATATGGCAATGTATATGACGACGACGAAACTCTCTGCCTCCGCTCGTACTACTCACCCTCATTTTCTCACTAAATGAAAAAAACATCTTGTTTTGACGAGCATCACGATGTTGCTGTAGTTTAGCCAATGGACTTGTGAACGTTTCGTTCACATTTGCAAGTGGTCACATGTCCAGGCGGTCACTTTATGGACGTTGGTTTAATATAGGTACAGCCAACGCAGACATTCAAACAAGTGTTCTTACATCAGCTCATTTTTAGATTGGCTGAACAAGTCGTAGACTAGTTTCTGGCATTATGTGTTAATCCGATCTTAGCCTGTCAGCATGGTCCATGTTGAACGTTCATAAACGACTTCATTTGCTTCAGTGATTAGCATTGCGCTCATCGCGTGAACAAGCTATATTTTGTCTTCTAATAACACCGTGCTGTTTCTTTGGGGGGGTGGATTTATTTAACCCCCGATAAAGGTGTTTCTTGTATGGTTTTGGGGAGTGGGGGTATTTCTTCATTGAATGTACCTAATGCAAAAATTTCAGTACCTTGTAAATTCCGTCCTAAGAAGACGTGCTGCCTCATGTTTTCCTGCAACTCGGGTGCATAGTCACACTACTTTCATTTTATGAGTAGTGATGCCAGTTGTTTGATGTTTTGTTTGCAGCCCTATTTCTACATACTATGTTGCGCCTTTGGAAAAATTGTGATCTCAGCTCAAGTGCTGTACTAGATGGGACAGTTTTACTTATTTACCAATTATCAACCTAACACATTGTCCTCGCCGACGGTCTTCCTTAGTGCCTGTGTTCATCAACTCGATAACCTTGAATGTTGCCACCACACAGACACATTTGCTCGGCTGTACTCAGCGTTAAATGGAACAGTATCAGTTAACTACAACGCTATTGGACACGTGGTACATCTATCAATTGTCGGAAGATTGAGGGCTTCGGTTGCTAACTCTGTGAACTAGGACAGACTCGATCGTTTTGTGATAGTTCGAGAGTGTGTATTGATACATTGGCTGTGGTTAACCATGAAAATCCACTATCAAAGTTTTGGAATGAAATCAGTTTTCTTCAGTGATACCTTGTCTGACCGTTTGCTGAAGAAAATACTGACTGTAGGTAGTCTTTCAGCAAAATTCTTCCGATTACCACTGTTTCATTCTAACCACATCCCAGTGTGTTTAGTTCGCGCGTGTAATGGTCCACAATGTAAAGCAGTTAACTAGTTTGGCAAAGCAGTGTTATGAATTAATGTGCTCAATATTTCAATGACTAGGGGCTTAGTGCCAGTTGACGAGCTTCCAGTTCGCTCATGTGTTTCCATTTGACCAACAGCAAAGGTTCAAATGGTTTTCCCTCGTTTTCCAACTATCGGAAGAATGTGTTAGCTCTTATCTGCAACCCATAACCTTCATGAATGTGCACTTCTGAACGCCAGTTTTCGTACAACCAACTTCAGATAATCAGATTTCAATACCATGTGTTGGTTTGCATCTTGCTGATTCGCCAGACACCAACTTGATATCCGTCTTATATATTGTTCTTTTAACGTTACTTGCTTTTGGTTTTGAAGTTGGAATAGTTCTTTATGATCCCCAGTATGAAAACGTGGTCTAGAAATTTGAACAAGATGGAAAAGTACTCACTTTATTATGAACACATTCTTTTGTATGAAATCACTCGGAGTTTGCAAAATTGAGTATGTTCTTTGTCGGTTTTGGAAAACGCTCTTCTGTTTGATTTGATTTGATTGTAAGTCCATTGTTTGTCTCTCATTTATTAAGACTTCGAACAAGAGAAATGGAAAATGGATCAACGTCACATGCGTATGCGTCATCAGCTTGCCAGGAACAAACTACAAGACTTCTTTAGTGTCAAACGACAAAAACTAGCTGGTCTGTTGGAATTAGAATTGGCGGAATTGCGACAGGTACGCTTTCACATTTCTTTTGGTTTCATAAATGGTACCTAGTACTGTTCCACTTAACTTGCAAATGATGTTCATTTCTGTGTGGATTCTACTAACTGCTCATTTTCAAATATCAGGAAATTGAAAGCATCCACCCGATAAACCTTTCGTGACATTTGCGATGTTCATTCTTACACGCCTTTCTCCCATAGATGAAAAAAAACATACATATAACAGGTAGTTTACTTGACTCTTATATTTCCTCATGGATAAATCAAACTAAATGATCAGTGAAGTATAGATTATTTAGGCTTCAGCCGTCTGTGTGTGTTGATAATCTACGCCTCTGGTTAAGTATGTTTATCTCGTGACCTTGTGCAGTGTTTGTGCTTATGAGGGCTATCACAGTTTTCCTTGCTGTCACTTACATTCTAGACGATAACACAAGAGCGTGACAAACTAAACATCGCTCACACAATTGAACGAAAAAACCACGCAAAGTATGCCAAAAATGTGAGCAAAAAGACGTTGTTCAACTTTCAGCGACAGCTGCGCATTGGTCAGCAGATGTTCACCAATCAGTTCAAAGATCGTTTGCGTGAGGTGAGTCCAATATTGGCCAGTGCGGTTTTTGTGTGTACTCTCCCTTAGTGTGTGCGGAGATGCATTTTGCACTCAAACCTTTTGAAATTTTCTCCATTGATGGTATCGATAGCGTTTTGTGTGGGAACTAGATTCGCTACGGTTACACATGTTCTCTTTTAAATTGTTAGGTTAATGTATCCACTTGAGTCTGTTGTTCTTTAGCAACTTGATTGCATCTCCTGAGATGTGGCTGACGTGTTTCAAGGGTTAGACAAACTTTCATCTCTGTGTAGGCAATAAAGGTAATAACATCAAAGTTGAGGCTGAGCCCCACAACCAAAAGCTGGCCCTCCAGCCTCCCAGTGACTTGTTTGCTTACGCCACCCACACGTGATTGAACGCAAACATCAATGGTAAAAGGTTTAAGTACGCTTAGTATCCTCAGCACCCAGTGACTACGTTTTATGGCCGTTGAGTATAATTGTCCTGATCGTTGGCTCGTAAACGTTATCTTGATGCTTAAGTACGATATCCCTTTGATGTGAGATACGTCTCGAGTTGTCGATCATTGTCCTAGTTTCCGAAATATGGGCTGTTATTTGACTTTACATACTCCCGTCACTCAGAATACGACTTCACAACAATACCAAGCTATCAACAACCTCCTGAATTTCATTATCCAGTCTGAGCTTAACTTCACTGTCGTTCTCTTGGATCGCCACCCTTCATTTCGAAGCTGCAATGGGCATCCCAAAAGACTGATCAGAATTGGGAACATTTTTTAAGATAACCTGTGCCTCATAGAAATTATCAAGAACTAATACCTTGCGTCATCATAATCCGGGCCATTCAGTTTCTCACCAGAAGGGATGTTAATGTTTGAATACTGCAACGCCGCAGGCAGCCTTTTATTAATTTATCTGCGGCAAACTTGAACAATAATGCGGAAAACGAACAACCTTGCCTTCGTATGAAATTTTTCTGGTTTTTATATATAGATCTTTACTTGAATCGATGTCTTGCGATAGAGCGTTGATAATATGTCCATATATTCGATCAGTATACATCTGCACATAAGCGACTCCATAAGTGCTAAGCAGTCAACAGAATTGAGAAATACAGCGATTGTTGACAGACGGTGTATGCTCCAGAGATCTGAACATCGGCTGGTCTTCTCTGGTGTCTGCTTTCAACTCTGCGCTAAGTTTATGGGGTAGGTATAATGAAAGTCAGAATCTCAGTTATTAAATGAGCTAGGTTGATCCTTTTATGATCCACTAACGTATCCTTAGCTTACGTCTGAATTTATGCTAACGTTCGTTCAAAGAGACATTCTCAGTAGACCAAACTATTCGGGACAGATCGGTTAGAACATCTAACACCACCTTTTTTTTATTAGTTTCGGCGTGAGATTGTCCGGGCCAACGGCTTTGAAATGCCTCAGGGCCAGGACATAATAGCGGACGCT
This sequence comes from Paragonimus heterotremus, assembly GCA_013368495.1. Taxonomy (NCBI): domain Eukaryota; kingdom Metazoa; phylum Platyhelminthes; class Trematoda; order Plagiorchiida; family Troglotrematidae; genus Paragonimus; species Paragonimus heterotremus. The sequence continues at coordinate 2,006 of LUCH01004420.1, read as the reverse complement.
GATTTAGGTAATTGGTTCCGGGTTGTTATTATTTGGCTGTGGCATGGAATACATGGGGCTATCGAGGCGAAGCGTTAGATTAGCTGTATTGTCCCTTGCGCTGGTTCGCCCAGTATGCTGCTCTTCTTGTCTAATAATGAATAAGTGCAACATTTAGCTCGTTAATAATTTCACTTCTAATCGACGTCTCTGGTCTAACAAAATGGATAGGTTATGCAACCTACGAATATCCCCCAATGTTAAAACGGCCTCCGTTTTCATTAGCATCTTGACTAGTTAAGCTTCCAGATGTGTGATGAGGCTAGGCTTAAGTTTCTTGCTGATCTCTCTTCTCAAAGTATTATGTGAAATGGTGATTAGTATTCTCCGTCTAGCATTTTGTAGCCTCAAGGACTAACCTGCAATCAATCCATTTGTGATTGTGCCCATGAGTCTTCTTACTGCAACAGCAACATCTGTTTCGCACGGTGCATGAAAATTTTGAACCCAGCTGTAGTTAGGTCCTAGAAAGATCAAATGACTCAGTTTGCATCTTAAGATTGTCTGATATCCTTTCTTCACCATTAGTCGATTAAGTTTCCCATCCTTCAATCACTATGAATAATAGGAAATTCGTCAGGCAAACTGAAGAATGAATCGAAGACGAAAAGGATCGTAGTCCAATTCCATGCACGCGGTCCACTGAGCTCGGCAATCTTGGACAGAGCCATGCAGTCTATCGCTAACACCTACGTAGTCTATCCGAGATCAGATCTGATCAAGAAAGAGAGCACGCCAAGTAGTGCGAGGACGGGGTTTACACCTAAAATTAATACTTGTTGCCAACAATCGCTAATCGTTGCAGGACCGTAGTAGCTACTAACCCTTATCCGAGCCGTCTGATTACGATCGATCCATCTTTGTGTTTGTATCTCCCACTAATGTAACAGCATTAGAATTATGCGTTAACTCCTAAAGCGGCCAACATCCCCCGTAAAAGTCATTCCCAACATTGGCTCTATCACAGTTCGTAGGAGCACAAGTGGACACCACGAACAGACATCGGAGGGTTTGTCATCCATTTCTGAACCAAACAAAAGTGAACAAACGATGGTGCATAGCCTGTCATTAACAAGAATCCAGTTAGTTAATGCAGCTCTCGCCATCGTGCCTGCAGTCATGCCTCCTCCATCCTGGTCAGTGACGATGGCAATGGGTCATCCGATATTAAAGTTGGTGGCACTATCCATTCAGGCTGCAGAATGTTTTCGTGAATCCTGGTTCCCGAAACGTCGTAGACGTTAACTTTCAAAGGGTCAGGTGTTTGAGCTAATGTAGCTTGTTGACATTTGTATTACAGCACGAACACTTGAAACGCTTATGTTTATTAGCGTCCTGAGTCTAGGCAAGGTGGCCATGAAAATCCAACTCACGTCTTCCACCTGACTGGATAGTGGTCCACCTATGAATTGAATCCATATCTATATTCAAATAGTTGTACATATAGTTGGGTGTGTAGGTGTTGTTGCTGCGTCATATGTCACGCAGTTCTGATAGTGGTGCTCACTGCCCTCATATGCACCCGCGCGTAAACACTGTCATTGATTCAACAAACTTTTTCCACATCCAAACATATGCCATCGTCATCTCCGCACTCGGCTAGTTGGATGCGATCGAAATACCATCTTGCTTGAAGTGTGGACTTGCATTAGAACAGAACCAGTAAGGATGCATCATGTGACACGAGCTCAGCAAACGCTATCGAATTAGGCTTGTACACAATTCCCAACAAAGAAGATCAAAATGCTGATTATCCCTTTTATTGACTATCGTTGAAATACCGTTATTTGTTAGTGGGTACTCAAGCTATGACACGACTGATTTAATTAGACGCTGAGAGGGTCAAACTAGCGTTCGCGAAAGAGGTTTTTGTTATTTTTATGTCGAATAAATGAAAACGTCCCGTCCTGTTTGGCCGTAGGCAGACAATCGATACGAGTTATCTACTGACATCCCCAACAGACTCG